>JAMKQA010069737.1:0-25155 GCA_024699735.1 Posidonia australis | reverse complement strand
TCATATTTAGTTATATTCTTTCATTTTTCACTATCAACATTTTATTTTTTTCTATATGTTTTATTAAATGGTTAAACCACAAATTGAACCGAACCAAATCGATTTTGAATGGTTCGGTTTGGTTCGGTTTCAATAGATAAAATTGTTCGGTTCGGTTTGAAAATTGTTCAAATCGAATTATATGGTTTGGTTTGTGGTTTTGTCACAAATCGAACCAAATCAAACCGTGTTCACCTCTAATTGCCAGAAAAGAAAGCAAGCTCAATAGAAAAATAAACCTCATTTAATTTTAACTCCTGAATTAAAATTGTAAGCGATTGGACTTTCTAACATGATAACCGGGAATCACTGCCTGTTAGCTCATGTAATTGAAAGAAAGTGCATCACTGTTATTGTGAAATTTTGGCAAGACTGAGAAGAAGGATCAAAGCATAGAATTCTTTGTAGGGATTTTTCTAATGGTTTGTTGGATTAGAGAGGATAAAAGGAAAATTTTAAGTCTGTATGTTTTGGTAGATTTTAAGGGGATCAGATTTATGAAGAGAATGAGAAAGATTTGAAACACTTCCGTTATTTTCTCTATGAATGTGAAGGGATTTAGAGTTAATAAAGTCACAGAAATTTTTCATAGTATCTAAACTATCTCAATATAAACATAAGAGAAACAAACAGTACAAGAATCATGTGATTCTACTCATCCTCTCTTCTCCAATTTTTCATATTTACCCAAACAAGATGAAATCAACCATATGTACTTTCTTTCTTTCCAAGACTCTCGTCTCTTTTTATTCAAACTGACCATAACACTTGTATAGAAGTATGTCTACCTTGTGTGTTTCATTTTTTGTCTTGACCATTTTTTTCTTATCAAATCAATTTCTTATTAGTGTCTTCCAAGTTATAAGGAGTTTGTCTTGCCCTTTCTACTTAAGATTGACTCTTTGGGCTAATAAATGAATTCTATTGTGCCTGTGTTATCTTCTTTTTAGCATTGTTATGTACTGCATTTCTGGGCTTCAATATTTTTATCTCTACTTCTGAAGATGTCTAGGTGTTGCTCTTGTGTGGTTTATTGTCTATTGTATACCTTTAATCTTCCCTCTGAATTATCCTTTGGGTTTTGATGTTTCAGTTGTAGCACATTAGAAGTTTCTGCTTTACTTACTTTATGTTATACTACAGTGCAGTGACTGTTTTAGTTCATTGTTTTATGTGCCATCTCTAATCTTTTTTGCAACTTTATACAGGTTATATTGAATGATCCTTTCCTTGGCAAACAAGTTGAGGATAACGCCTTTACCACTGTACCTCTAAGGGATGAGTTCCTTGAAAATGCTCGACTCTTCATTTTTGAGACGTATTGTCGTATACATTGCCGTATTGATATTGGGTGAGTAGGTTGATCTATTCAAGTTGATCTATGTTTTGTTTCTTTACTTTCATCTCATTTGATGTTCTAAACTTTATGATAAAATTTAAACTTATTTTGATGGGATCACAAATATTGTTTTTGGATTTTTGAAGACATTTATAGTTGTAGGTTCCCTCAAGCATGAATGCATATTACTATAATTCAGAAGATACAATTGCTGGATGTTCTCGATTAGGCTTGTTGGTTCCCTTTTCTATTAGGCTTCCTTTTGAGATAGTATATATATTTTTCTTTTTAAGGACATGCTCTAGTCCATACTTGACACAGTAACAAGTTTTGAGTTTTGACTTATTTAATATTTTGACTAGTCGTGATTAATAATTTTTTTACTTGCTTCTTCCTTTTCTTATCAGCTTCTCCATCTTCCCTTGCATCAGTTTCATTTTTTATCCCAGAGGTCTTTGTGTACAAATATTGTATTCACATGCTTTCCATTCTTTTTGTCCACTGCAATTTTGAATTTGCTGATATTTAGTGTTGTGCTAATAGAGAACTTCCTACTCATTGCTATGGTGCTCGACTGTTTGATTTCTTTTTGCTGTTTGATTTCTTTTTGCTTGTTTCTTTAGTTAGTGAAGAATGATTTGTTATTTGAGTGATATGGAAGGTGGTTATTCATTTCCGTTTTTCATAATATAGCTGCTCGTGTGATGAAACCTGAGCCACAAGCATACATCGTTTGCATAGTGAATGTCCAAAATTTGTTAGCCTGCGTCTAACATGTGTTCTCCTACCATCCTTTCTTTGGATTTCTGCTTTAATAGTATTTCTATTTGACAGCATGCTTGCTGAGAAGTTGAACATGAGTTATGATGAAGCTGAACGGTGGATTATGAATCTTGTTCGAAGTTCAAAGCTTGATGCCAAGATTGATTCTGTTAATGGTACTCTAATCATGGAAACAAACCATCTTAATGTGTAAGTCTGCAAATAGATAATATTGGTTCCTTCTCGAGGGACTGGTTGAAAAATCCATCAGCAGCCTTTTATTGGAACTGTGAAGCCTTCTAATCTAATTCCTGCATCTTCTTATCAGGTACGAGCAGATTATAGAAAATGCAAAGAATATTTCGACACGCACTTCTGTATTGGCTAAGAGTGTTTTAGAGTCTGCACAGCCTACACAAGCTGCTCGGTAGAAAGAAGTGAAGAAGTGGAGAAATTTCTTTGTAGTTTTTTAAAGAAAAAATTCGGCATTCTCTTTGTAAGGTTGATTCATCTGAGTATGGGGTCACTAACTTCTGTTATATCCATGAAGCTTTCGGCAATCTTTGTTCTAGTTCATCAAGAAAATACACACATGCTTCTTTGTTCTACGTACTGTCATTTGCTTACGAATATTTGTAGTCATTTGCTGCTTTGTTGTTGGAACAACTCCGAGATTGCCTTTGGAATTTGTTTCATTCTTTTGTTGTAGAGTCGCATGGGGTACTTGTGGAGAATCGGAATTATGGAATGGCTAGTGAAATGCTCGTGTTCGGGAGAACCACGTGACTACTATCGTTCCGACTTTTTTTTCCTTCTTATTCTCTTCATTTGGGTAGAGTAAACTCTATTTAGGATTAAACTCTCTCCAAATTTCTTCCAGAATTCCATTTTCCTTCTATTTTTGTTTCCATGTCTATAGAAAATGTTAGAGCTGTCAAATGAATCGGGTGGGTAAAAGAAAATCCATGGTTAAATAGGTTATACTCTGGTCTCTACGTGCTTATTAAACGTATCATATTTTTAAGAGTTGGGCTGCTCTCATGTCAAGTTCCGGTTAACCCATCATGATCCAAAAAGTCACAGAGTTGGCTTGTTATAAATTTTGCATATCTGTCTACGAAAATGATTTGTAAGGATTTTAACCTCTATTTGGATCCATAATAAGTCTTGCAATAATTTAGAATAGGAAATATTATTTTGTTTAGTTGTGTAAAAATCAGAATAAACTTGAAATGATAATTATTATTCTGATTTATTTATTTTAGAATAGTTATTTCTTAGGAAGGACGGAATAAAATTATTCTACTACATTATTGTGATGCATGTATGTATATGTTGTGTTTGTTTTTTCATTTAAAAATTTATATATATACACACACACACATATATAATATGATGTATACATACTTTAAATTAAATATATGTCTTAATAATCAAGTTGATTATTATTAATCTACGTATTTTTTACTTGTTCCAACACTTATTTTGATACTTATTTCACTTTTCATCTAAAGTAATATATCTCTTTATACAGACTTAGTAATCTTTAAAATAAAATTACTTCTAAATTGAAAAACAATATTATCAGAATACTAATACTATTTTCTTCTTATTCTTATTTTCTTATTATACATCAAAAGAGAGGCGTAGGATTTGTATACAACCTTAGGAATGATGAATCATTGAATCACAATTATTAACGTATTCTAATATTATACAATTCAATTTGCATGCACTTCTTTTGCATTAAATCCAATGACGATATATCAACAATTTAGGGTCTAGAGTAGAGAGAATGGAAAGATAAGAGTAGTCGCATCGTGTTTGCTGCAAACATGTTGTTTATTATTATTTTTTGTTTATGAAGTGCAAAATAGGGCGAGAATGTTGGGATTTAAGTTCTTCTTTGGATATAGAATAAAAAAAAAAGGAAATAAGTAGAAAGTGCTATTGGTATTTTGTTAATATTACTATTTATTTTAGAAGTGTTTTCCTTTTAAAAGTGAATAAGTATGTATAAGAAGATATTTTGATTTGGATGAAAAGTGAAATAAGTATCAGAATAAATATTAGAATAAGTAGAAAACATGTATATTAATAATAATCAACTTGATTATTAAGATATATATCTAGTTTAAAATATGTATAGATTATATTATATATGTATTAAATTTTAAAGAAAAAATAAACATAACATATACATACATGTATTAGAATAACTTCACGGAATAATTTTATTCCACATTCTCGTAGAATAGTTATTCTGAAGTAAGTAAATAAGAATAAGAATTACTTTTTTATTTTTATTTTATTTTTTAACTTACTAAATAGAATTATAATTCTAATTCTATTTTTATTCCTAATTTTATTCAGATTCCAGAAGAGTAAGACTTTTTATCAAAATATTAATAATAAGTTTTTATCAATAAAAATATGCCGAAATGTACCGCGCACCCTTACGGCCTTTCCGCATCTTGATCTCTGAGTGTAGAGTGCGAACTGAGAAAGAAAGAGAGCGGGAAACCGGTGATTTCACATTGGAGTGAAAACTGAAAACGAGGAGCAGTGTGAGAGAAAACAAAACGAGAGGAAGAAAGGATGCTTCACGAGCTACTTCTCTCGCTCCTGGGGTACACCGGCGATTTCGTAATCGACGAGCGCGAGCACTTGGAAGCCCTAGGCATTGCCGGCCGCCCCATCCCGGACAATTCTCCCACCTTCCGGCTCGCCTCTGATCTCACCTTCATCCAGCCCTCCCAAAGGTACTCATCCACAAACTCACTCACCAGGAGGTGCTCGTTTCTGTACCATCGTCGTTGGTGATTTTCGAATTGCAGACGGAAACTCTTCCAACATCACATTTGTGCCGAAAGTTGTAGTTTTTTTTTTTGCGAGATTTTATGGTGTTCTTTTTCTTTGCGGGGGGAGGTGCAGGAGTGTCATTGAGGAGCTTCTTCCCTTGGGATACTACTACAGGGAGCTCGATCGCTTCACAACTGTTTCTCGTAATTTGAGTTCAATAAGGGCGAAACCCTGGGTTTCGTTATGGTTACCTACACCTGAGTCATCGAAAGGGGAGGCAAGAAGGGCTAGCGTCTACTGGAGAGCCATTGCCAATGGAATCGTGGAGGTTTTGTCGGTTTATAGATCTGCTGTTCTCCAAGTTGAGCAGAAGTTGCTATCTGACCCGGATCCCGTTCTGGCGACGGTGACACAAGGCCTTAACAAGGTTTGTCATCTGCTGTTAATCTGATACTTGGCAGAGAAGGCTTTTATTGTTGTTTTTTTCATTGGAAACCCCTTGCGTGAGCAGTGGTGGAGTCAGGATTTTTCATGGAATGGGGCACTATATAAAGTATAGTTATATCATAATCAATTTAAAAAAATATTATGTATGTAAAAAAAATGTGAATTCAAAATATAGTGAATGTATAAAAATATAGGATAAAGTTTCTACAATAAATTTTAAAAATATCATAATAAAATTGAAATAACCAACGTAACTTATGAACTCATGTGCATTTTCTCAGTGAACATTGAACTATTGAAGCTTAATGGACAGCAAAAGAATGTCATCCATTGACTTATTCTGTGTTACCAGCAAAGGCATGGAAGAATTTCCTTTGACAAACGATGATCATGAAGTTCAAAATCAGTTGTAGCCTTATAGGAAACCAATAGCTTGCACACACTCCTTTATTGTCTTGATTAGCATCAAAATCTCCAAGTAGTGGTATCATAGCCATGAACCAGCCTATAATACCCATGACTAATAAAAGACTTGTCAGGACCTTTTTATTTTTCTTTATCAGCTGTGTATTGTAAACCAGGTAGGAATTTGTTCAGATTTCCCAATTTAACCAAAAGAATTGTTTTTAGCTAATAAAAAACAGTCCAAGCATTGATTCCTAACAGCTTAAGAAATCCAAACAAAAAATGTTCCCAAGTCCCGCAACAGACCTACAATAAGTCAACAACCCATGCTCCACAGTCCCTCACCTCAACAACAGACATAGATGCTAACACAAGAACCACATGATTCAAACAATAACCAACTAGAAACATGAAATCAGCAATTCCAACGAATCACATAAAGTAGCATGTTAGTTATTCGTTCATACCTTTTAAGATTCAAGATTCTAGATAATGATCGCGTGAGGTGGGTGGCAGAAGTGGTTGGCTGGTTGCCCTAGTTGGGTGGAGGATGGTTTAACGGAGGTAGGAGGTGTAGGCATGATCGCGTAAGGCATGTAGGTTGAGGGGCCATCGAACGGCTAGAGATAGGCAGGGCCTTGTTGATGTTGTCATGTGAAGGAAGAATCGAAGGAGGGGCATGTCGGCACAGTGCAATCAACAATCGTGAAGGTTATGAAGGAGGGGCATTGGGGAAGGAGATCGGAGGAGCAGTTGTGTGTGATTGTGTATGTTCTAAGCCTATCTTTGGATGTGGAATAAAAAGCGTAGGAATAAGTGTAAAGTGATATTAGTATTCTGATGGTATTGCTATTCAATTTGGAAGTGATTTTCTTTTAAAGACGAATAAGTGTGTATATGGAGATAAGTATCAGTTTGGATGAAAAATGAAATAAGTATCAGAATAAGTGTTGGAATAAGTGCAAAACATGTATATTAATAATAATCAACTTGATTATTAAGATATATATCCGTTTAAAATATGTATACATTATATTATATATATATTAATTTTTAGACAAAAAATAAATACATCGTATACATATATATATGAGAATAACTTTATTTCATTTTTCCTGCGGAATAGTTATTCTGACATGAGTAAATCAGAATAGGAATTACTATTCTACTTTTATTTCATTTTTTGACTTGTCAAATGGAATTATTATTCTAATTTTGTCTTTATTCCAGATCCAAACATGGACTAAGGATTTTGTGTAAGGCATTCAGTAAATTACATTAGCATACTTGACACTTTTCAAAATTTGACGTGGCGCATGTGCCACATGGTGCCTTAAAGTGGGTTTGCCATTGTGTGTGAGGCAAGAAAAATGTCATAAGGTGAGTGTTTATTTGGGGGCCTTGAATAGTTCACGAGAGGCCTGAATCTTTATTTGTGAAGCAATGTTGTGTTATACTACCATTTTGTGTTATACTACCATTTGTAATACTTTATCATGTTTTTTGGAATTTGAACTTCTTAGCTGTTGGTGAATTATCATTCTCATAAGAAGTAAATGTGAGTTACACGGTTGTTAGCATGATAAAGTGATCAAGGCAATAACCAGAGTTCCTAGCTGTGGCCTTCATCTAGGCGCTAAAAGCCATACATGTGTATCTCTATGTTTAGAGCTGTTTTATTGTGAACAATGTTATGTCTCAGAAATAGATCTTCATATTTGAGGAAAATGGATACTTATATAGAATAAATAGAGGACATGCGGTAGATCTGTATCCATAGAAAATGGGGATGAATACACGTGGAAATTAAATTTCATATTTATTTAAAATGAAATCCTTATACAAATTTTATAGTGAGGGAAAATAAATTTGATTAGTCACGATGGAAATATGAAATGCTAAGTTGAGTTTTTTTGACATGGACTTGAATTATCATTCACATTATTTTTATTTGTTTGCAATCCTAATGATTAATCATTATCGGAAGTATTTCCCAAATTTAACCAACATTGTTTCCATGGTAGCATCTCATTATTAATCCTATTTTGTTGCTTGCACCAAGTCCATAAACCATTTCCTATGATGACGACCATATCAATTGCGAGTATTCCCACTTTAAGCCCCATTACTTGAGTTTTGGAGCTTAAATTGGTAGACTTTATTTTCTTAATTAAGTTGTAATATAAAATTTTTCTCTTTGAATTGCAAGTGTAGAAGGCCATGCTAATAAATTTTTATGTTAACATTTTTTTTTTGAAGAAAAATATCAATATGCTCATAATTGTTAAATAGGACTTAGAATGAGTTGGGTTTGGACTCGAGATTCGTGGGTTTAGACATGTGAAGTTAAGATTTGGGTTTAAAAAATGAGACTCATGGACCTAGACTTGATGAACTTGTTTGTTTAGTCGGTAGAGTCAGGGTCCAAAAATACCTAGACCTATGGACTCGAACTATATTATAATAATTATATTTAAATATATAATAATACTTAAGTTAAACCCTAACTATATTTTGAGTTATAAGTTAAAACCCACTTCATTTAATTTATTATTATTTGTTTATTGAGTGTTTAACTTTATCTTTCCTTAATTTTTTTATAGAGCAACGTGTAAATGATGCACGTGAAGTTGAGTAACTCTTTTATTTACAATTAAAAGCCTACTTTCTTCGGAAAAAAAGCTTTGAATGAATTATGTCATATTCATGTGTACAAATATTTTATTTGTCAATAGTGGAATGAAAAGTATGAGATAAATATGTAAAAAGTGTG
This sequence comes from Posidonia australis, assembly GCA_024699735.1. Lineage (NCBI taxonomy): Eukaryota > Viridiplantae > Streptophyta > Magnoliopsida > Alismatales > Posidoniaceae > Posidonia > Posidonia australis. The sequence goes on along the minus strand of JAMKQA010069737.1, from coordinate 16,588 downwards.
TACTTTCAAGTAGACTTGTCTTGAGACCCAAATCCAAACCTATTATCTTCATAGTCTAGGTTTGGGTTCAGATTTTAGATTATGGGTCTAGACTTAGACTTGAACTCTTGAAAAAAGATGGGTCTGAGCCTAGACATAGGTAGAATTATCTCAGACCCAATTCGTTGTCAAGTCTACTATTACATAAATTAGTATGCTCATATATTTCATTTTTGACATTTTGCTGTATACTAATTGGTGTTCCTTACCAGTTTCTTATGCTTTTGCCACCGCTTCATGAGCTTCTTAACGAAATTGAGTGTAATGACATTAGAGGAGGACGACTTCTCAACCTTCTTTATAAGCGTTGCCATTGTGGGGTACCTGAACTACAAGTTTGCATTCAAAGGTATTGTATTGTATTTATTTTCTATTGCATATTTGTCATTAGATTCTATTGCATCCTTGCATTTGTTTGTAATTATCCAAATTAAACATTAAGGATGGGGTTAGTTCACTATTGTTGTCACTATTGTCATTGTTCTGAACCTACCCACTAACAAATAACCAACCAACCATCTAAGAATATAGTCTTAATATTCTTTAACTTATGAAAAAACTTGTGATACTTAATAATTTTATGTTTTATCAATTGTCAGTCGAGTATGATGTGATTCCTCAAAAAGAAAAAGTGGTCTGATGATCATTTTTGTCTAAGCCGTTTTTCTTATTTTTGTCAATATTAGCAGGAGAGAATATAATAATTAGGTGGCATCCTATGAAGTGGTTTCAAGTTTGCAAGTATAAAAAATGCAATCAGTTCAAAAATGCATATAACATGTCTTGTAAAAAAGGCAAACCAAATGCACTAATACACTAGGATCGAGTCTCTTATAAATCATGAATGTACATATAATAATTGTGCATTCGTTAACACCACTTTGTTTAGTATTTGTGGTAACACGCTGGAGCCAAGCACCCCACCCAGGATATCCTCTCCAACACAGTTATTGCCATATTTTGTGGATTTTTCCACTTTGCACTTTCTAACCCGTGTCTCATCTTCATGGTTTTTGTACCATATCGTGTGCATGACCTCGGGTATTGCCAATTGGTTTTAGTGTAGTAGTTAACAATGAAAAGCGGGCAGATTTAGATTATAGTTTAAAAGTACATTTCCTGTCATAATGCAATATTGTATTCATGGTGCATGGTTTTTAGTCGGTTTTATTGAAAGTTGCAGAACATTTAAATTCTGGATTTGACATGTAACTTTTTACCTAGTGATGACACAAAATTATAGGTAATAGACAGAAAAATAGAATAGTGACTCATTTATAAATGCTGTACTTTTAGACTTCAGGAGCTGCTTGCAAGAGAGTCATAAACCCTTTATGGATTTTTCTTCTCTTAGAGAGAAAAGGAAGAAATTATAACTCCCTTTTCAAGACAAATTTTAAGACTTTGAAATATTACTAATAAAATAAGTGTGCTTTTTTTCTTCTCATTAAGAGCACTTCCACATTTTTGAATGCCGATTACTCAATGCACTAGACTGGGCAACATATTCTGGATGTTCACTTCAAATCGTCTATTTACTAATGGAGCGCATGTAGCCACATATGCATATACAACCAACGTGGTTGTATACACCCTTTTTTATTTTAAATTTCTTTAAAAGTATTTTAACCTTATAGATTGTATCACTATAGTTTAAAGGATTTGCCGTTAAAATTTCATTGCAATATGAGTTTCATAACCGTTCATCTTAAGGTCCCAATTATTATGAAATTTCAACAAATTTCAGTCAATGAAATTGCATGCATTATTCAATGGTAAACTTAACTTCAAAAATTATGTAATTAAAATATGTTGTAGAATAATAAGAGCATTAACATGTAATATAGTTCGATTTTTGAAATATAAAAGAAAAATACAAAAAGGGATGTGTATACAGCCACCTTGGCTGTATATGCGTATACAGCCCCATCTCCTCATTTATAAATACATGGTCTCTTTCAATTTCAAGCCACACTTCATACGAACTGCATAAGAAATAATCCTGTCTTTACCCCTACAAGGAAATTGGACAGCCTCTTTAGTCTTAAATAAAACAAACTCTTCAGCTGTACCTGAATGTGACTCTGTCCTATCATTAGGACCTTTCTACTGCAGAATCTCCTTCACAAAGTTACTTCAGATTAGCTGGAGTGAAGACAGGAAGATTTCTTCTGTGGTTCGTGAGGTTTTTCTTCCCAGACTATTTGAAGTGAAAACAGGTTTATGATTAAGGCTTATCTCCTGTCATGAAGCATGCTTGAATATAAAATGTGGATCAAAGAATCTTAAAGCCAAGAGGGAAAATGACTCACAAGTGTAGTTATGAGAGTTTCATATAGAATTAAGTCATAATAAATTAGTATTGGTCAAATTTCTCTGTAATGTATTGGGAAGTGCAGGACTTTTTTCATCGTTTTGAAAACCATCAAGGGCTTATGCGTAAATAGCTTATAAAGTAAAAAACCATATTTTGCTAACCATCTGCTTTAAGCATTTGGTTGAGCCAGTTTAATCCGTTCAAGGTGGTTTTTTTGATATTGTCACTTTTTCATGTCATCCAATCAAAAATGTTGCAGTTGACTGGGTTGAACTAGGTTCAGTTTTTAAGATACAGAGTGCCGCAATCAAGAAAGATACTACATTATAGAGTAAAGCAACCCATAACATATGAGCATGATTAGGATGGGCTATTCCTTGCTCCCAAGATACCAACTTTTTTTTCCAAAGTCACCTACATAAGGTCAAACTGTACCCAAATACTCTATATGTTGTCTTCTTCATATCATATTTCAGCATTACATCGAAATTACCATCAAAGCTCCAGATGTCTGGATTCCACAAACTTTGCAGGAAACTTCCTTTTTGTTGATCAAGTATTTGCATATAATCACAAGAAGTATTTTGCTAGGACTTGGATGGACCATTTTTCAGACTTCGTCAAGTCCATGCCTGCCATCAGTTTAACAAATCAACATGGGACCAACTACACTGTCATAAAAAATGGACAGACTACGTAAAATTTCTATCTAATGTTCAAAAGGTTATAATTTGAGATTTATTTTGTTTAAGCTTGCATGCTGCTGTAATGCATCCATATGTGGAAAGTTCATCATATTTGTTTTTCATTTTTGAACAAATAACATGAATGCTTGATCAAAGGGCTGCTAGCTGAATAATGCATTCTGTGAAAGGAGAAAGAATGAATTGATTCTATTATAGATGATAGGAGTTACATATATATAGGAATATCCAATAAATAGATATCTAATAACTTAAATAGACTTATAGTTAGCTAATAAGGCTAACACTTCCTTTCAAGTTGAAGTATATATATCAATAATGTCTAACTTGTTATTGTTGGAATAGTTCTACATTGAAAGAATAAGGAAAAGGACTTGTGGTTATATATAGATGGACTTCTCCACTCATTGCCAATTGGTTTAGAGTTGGATGTTTATATTTCAACATAGTATTAGAGTCAAAAGACGTCCAAATGTACCCAAGTCTACATACATTCATCTATGTTTAAAAAAGACACTTGTTGGATCTAAAATAGACTACAAATGAGGGAAAGTGTTAGAATAGTTCTACATTGAAAAAATGAAGACTAAGACTTGTGGTTATATATAGATGGACCCCTCTATTCATTGTCAATTGGTTTTGAGTTGGATATTTATATTTCAACAGTTATAAAGAGAACTAAATACACCAACACTTTGTCACTTTGTGAAAATATCAGTCGGTTGCTTTGAAGACTAAGTGTAAGGAGTAGAGATAACTTTTCTCATTACCATATTATGCATATAGTGGCAGTTAACCTTAATATACTTTATACGTTCATGAAAGGTCTTTATTATGAACAATAAAGATAATTGTTTGGTTGTCACAATGCATAGCCATGGGAATATTTATAGACAAACTAAGCTCTATCAGTAGTGACCTAAGTCATACGATCTCATATGCTGTTTGCGTCATGAAGCGATACTTAGCCTCAACACTGGATTTAGATACAACATTCTGTTTTTTACTTTATCATGTAATGAGATTGTCTTCGACATATATGCAGTAGCCTGATGTGGACTTCTTGTCTCCTTTGTCACTAGTATAACTAAAGTCTGAATAAGTCTCAATCTACAAGTGACTACTTTTACTGTATATATAAAGACAATCAAGTAAATCAATTTCCCAATAGACATCTATACTAATCAACATATAAGCTCAGACGAATTATTTTAGAAAGTAGGACTCTGATTTATAAAAGTACTTTCGGATTTACAACTCATAAGTCCAATCTCTTAAAGTATATATAATGCATACTTTTTCCGAGACAATGTCATCTTGTCTTTGACATATGCAAACTCAATGTCTAGAAAATAGTTGGGTTTTTCCATATCCTTGGTAAGAAAATGAGTCTTAAGATATTTTGTAGTTTAACTGATCCGTGTAGAGTCACTACTTGTCAATAAGATATCAACATATATTGTTAGAATCACACATCTTCTAGTGGTCTTCTTGTAACAATTCTACATGAACCTTTCAGATTATGCTCGTGAATTTTGCTTGAGACCACAAATTACTTTCCTTAGTAGGCACATTTGATTTTACCTTTGAATAACATAACCTAGCAGTTGTTCCATAAGAACTTGATCAGACAGATTATCATATAGAAAAGCATTCTTAATATCAAGTTGATAAAGATCTCAAGATTGATTTGTGGTAATAGACAGGAGAACTCGTATAGAATTTAGATGAGCCATGGGTGAAGAAGTCTCTACATTGTCAATGTTATATGACTGTGTAAATTTATAAACAACTAAATGAACCTTGTACCTGTTGAAATAGATCCATCTGGCTTGTGTTTGATAATGAACACTCATGTACAAGTGACAATGTTGTTATTTACAGGGCAAGTAACTAAGTGTTAACTATGACATCAATGTTTTTATTTCGTCATCTATAGTAGCCTTTCAATGAGAATGAAGAAGTGCTTCTTGGTAATTCCTGTGAATAAAATTTGTGAAAATAAATAAGGCATAGTTACAGAAAGAAAGTGAAAGGTGGTCATAGGACATAAAATGGGAAATAAGATGAGCTGTGATAGAACACGTACCTTTTCGTACAACAATAGGTACATCAAGATCTAAGATAGTTGAATCTATAAGCGTCTCGAAGGAAGGCTAAGTCTGAGGTGACTGCTGATGATGACGATAAACTTACAAAGATCGAGGCAAATTTTGTTTCATAATAGGAGAATTATTATCATTTGCGGTTGGATTTACAATAGCTGAAGGTAAAGGAACACTATCTGGAGGAGAATCAATAGAATCAAAGTTAAGTGTGGATTCAAAAAAGGTGACATTTGTAAAAATAATATAACGACAATTGAGTGGATGAAAACATTAATACCCTCTCTGAATTCTAGAGTGCTCAAAAAATACACATTTAATGGATCAAGGAGATAATTTGTTAAGACTTGGAAATAGATTTTGAATCAAAACAATACATCCAAATACTCTTGGAGGCAAGGAAAACAACTCCATCTTAGGTTGCGAGTGTTGGAGAGATACTTAATTACCAAGAAGAGCAGATGACATCCGATTGATAAAATAAGTAGTAAAAATAACATTAGATCACAAGTACTTTAAAACATACATCAGTAATATAATGGTATGTGTAACATCTAGAATATATCGATGTTTATGCTTAACCACATCATTCTGTCAAGATGTATGAGAATAAATGGTTTGACGAAGAACATTAAGAGTGACATGGTAATTTTAAAACTCAATTTGAACAAATTGAAATGTATTATCAGTGTGAAAGATTTTTGGAGTAAAAACAAACTAATTTAGTATTTCTATAAAAAATTGTTTGACTACATCAAGGACCCATACATGATCTTGAAGAAGATAAACTTAAGATGTTCGTGAAAAATTATCAACGAAAACAATGTAATACCTATGACTAGACATAGACGACATTCTAGTAAGATTCCAAATATCACAATGAATTAACTCACATAGACTCGAACTAGTAGTAAGATTAAGATGCCTATAGATAGCACGATGATGCTTATCTAATTGACATGATTTATAAACAAAAGGATTGACAGAAACCCATGGGAAAGGCTGCTGAAGTTTACGATAAGACAAGTGATCAAGCTAAAAGTGTCACAGTATTGATAACTCCTGTGTAGATGCCATAGATGCTAATTTTCGAGGCATCTCATCACGAACCAAGGTACACATTATTTCTACACTCACGGTCCAAACTAATCCTTTTTTTATCTATAAATCTTAAAAAGTACAATGAAAGGGAAAAAAGTCACAAAATAGCATAATTGCTTTGTAATGACGTAAATACACTCACGGTCTAAATTAATCTTCTTTTTTATCTATAAATCTTAAAAGGTACAATGAAAGGGGAAAAAGTCATAAAATAGTATAATTGCTTTGTAGTGACGCAAATAGACAGAAGGTTCACAAGGAAATCAGGACTTTGTCAAGTGTAATATGAGAGGAGGTTTTAACAACAGCTTCTCCAAACATTAGATAAGTACGACCATCAAGAATGAAAACGGAATGAATATCATATAACTGTGAAAAACATGTAAAAAAGTCTTATATACATCATGTAAAAGGAAACATCAGAATCTATAATCCAGAAATTGTCTTTAGAAGCTAGTAAGGCATTAGTACCAATGATAGAAACATGTGATGTTGTAATAGGAGACTGGTTGACTTGCAACTATATAAATCAATCATAGTCATCCTGAGAAATGGATACCGTCTGAGTAGGTTGATCTGTAGTGGAGGAGATCTTTGTAGTAGCATGAGTAGAAGTAATATGCAGGGGCTTACCAAACTTTGTCCAAAACCTATTGGATTGGTGATCAAACTTGTCACAATGCTAATGTTGGAGTCATCCTCTTGTAAATCGACCTCCACAACTTCGACCACGATCACGAGAGGGAGCAGTCATTGTAGATTGATCTGGAACAACAATTGGTGTAATAGTAGAAATCTGTAAGAATCTAGAGAAGGTGGACTGTAAAGAAAGAACAATCTCTGTAAAGAATTTGTTTCTGTATTTGTGATCCCAGCTTTAGGTTGAGATTAGACATAAATGCAGCAATAATGAGTTCTACTCCCTTATCTTGGAGATATCAAAGGATTGATAAATCTCCAACTCATTCAGAAGTGCATGTAGGGATGTAAAGTAGTTCTGTACTAAACAATCAGCTTGACGGAGAGTGAAAATCTGCTCATAGATTTCACATATTCAGGAAATGTTCTTCTTATGGTTATAAGTGCTCTTCAAGGTATTCCAGATTTTCTTGGTAGGCTTGAGTATCATGGTGCCTCTGAAGTTGCTCTCATTCATACTATTGACAAGTCATGATATAACATCACAATTATCAGCAAATCAATCTTCATAAGTAGCATTTTTGACATTAAGGGGATCATGTGTTAGATGATGAATCATCCGATGGATACGAAGGAATGTCTCAAAAGCTTGAGACTAAAGTAAATAAATTTTTTTATTGAACCGAACATAAGTACTAGTCAAATTCTTCACAAGTGCATCTCTAAACATGGAAAAGGAGGCTATAGATCACCAAAACACAGCACATTACAACCTGATCAGAGTGGAACAGCAACAAGAACAATCTGATCGAACAGAAACATTGGCAAAAGATTGTAGTAAAGAATCATGAACATGCAATCTCAATTTGAGGCACGAAAAAGGATAAAATCAACCTCTTGAATATGTAGTCTTAGTTCAGGTGCATGAAATAGAAGATGAAGGATGTCAGTAGCCTAGATCATGACGTAATGATCACTAGCAGGGTTGCCAAGCCATCGGAGATGTTGGGACGACGTGGCGTGGCAGAGGAATACGCCTCTTTTTGGTTGTTGGCGATGGAGGAAGCCTGGGAGGAGATGGCTAGCGACGGTGGAAGCCTTAGAAAGGCTTGGCAACATCGGAGGAGTTGCTGGAAGGAGGTGGGAGGGTAGGATTCATAGGAAAATTGATGTCGGCAATGGGGTGGAAGCTTTAGGCGCTAGCGGTTGCTTTGAGGGGTTTCTCTTCCACTCTAGGGTTGTGTTCCTCTTGAGAGGTAGGTGGCTTCTCTTGGTCTAGGGTTTCTCTTTTTTTTTTGTTTTTTTTTAAAACCTTGCTCATGATACCATGTGAAAGGAGAAGGAATGAATTGATTCTATTTCAGATGATAGGAGTTACATATATATAGGAATATCCAATAAATGGATATCTAATAACCCAAATAGACTAATAGCTAACTAATAAGCCTTAACACATTCAAAAGCAAAATTTTATGAGAACCGGTGGCAACACTGGAAAAGACAATAAAATTGTGTGAAGACTTTGTACAATGTCCAAATTATTTTGATAAAGTTTCTTGTTGTTTAGTCATTTTGCAAACCTAGTCAAGAAATACGACGGTTAAAGTATAATTCTGCCATCTGGAATTCACATTGGTTTATGTTTCTATGCCACTGAACGCCTTCCTGTTTTTCTGATGTTCAAGTTAATCATGATGCTTTCTAATTGGGTGTATAGGTGATTTGCTGCTGAAAATTATCTGTGGGTCTCTTTAGTGCGCAGTAAATTCTCAATACTTTGGCCCTATATATGTGCAAACTAAGATGGCTGCTATTTTAGCGGTTAGATGTAGTTGCTTTGTTCAAGCCATCGAGTTATAGTTGGCACCACAACTCTTATGTAATACTGCCATTTTGTTTTTGTATCAACATAGAGTCTGGTCAATAATGATATTTATATCAATAATTGTCTTACACAACACAGCAAGTCGGGTTGTACTGTCTAAAACTGTTTAAAAAAGAGGTATATTTTTTATGCTTCTAGAGAACGATATTGTTATTACAGAAGATTCTCATGAACTTGTGTCCATGCTAGGAAAGCACTTAGTAGTTGCATAATCTTGCAAATCCTATTTTTTAGTCATTTTCTTCCATATCTTGCTCATGAGAAATAACAGGCTCCTTTGGCATGGTCATCAAGTCTTGTATAACCAACTAGCATCTTGGATGGTGTATGGTATTCTTCATGATCCACATGGAGAGTTTTTCATTAGAAGGTACTCTCTCTTCAATTTTTTTTCGTTTTCTTCTTATTTTCCTTTTAGACTACAGGAGGTGTCCTTGAGTTTCCAGTAGTTTGGTTCATGAAGTCCATTTTTCCTCATTACTTGTCAGTTATGACTACATTAATAATGTTGCAGGGAACAAAAGAGGGATGATGAGAATGAATTATCTCACTCTGATGGACTTAAAAGAGTGAACCAGAAGTCATCTGATGATGCATCTCTAACCGATTGGCACTTGGGTTTTCATATATTTTTGGTATGTTTCGTAAAGCCTGGAGTGATGTTGTTTTTCATGTAGTTCAATACCATTTTTCCAGGTTTTACTTTCTTACAGTCCCAATTTTACTTTAATTCTCACTGTGGCTGTTTATGATATTTAGGTCATCATAAATGCCTAGACCAAAAATTTTCACGGATTTTTCATAGGTTTCTACACAATGAATTGCCTACCTAGCTCTTTCTAATGAAAAGACTTGACCAAAATTCAACACTTACACTAGGTGGAAACAGAAGGTTAAGGTCTTTAGGCTAATTTCATCTACTAATTCAGTAAGAAAGAAATTTGTCATCTACTCCCAGTTCCACACATTCTGCCACTACTCAACCAATTAATATAACAATCTGGTAAAAAACGGTGCTGAGATGTTTCTGAACCATATCCGCTTGGTCTTTTGGTGTTTTTTGAAATCATACTTTGTCTTTACTTTGACCAGTTCAGTAATTTCAATTTTAACCAAGCTGCAATTGGTGAGAAGTGAGAAACATTCATTTAAATAATATACTTGTTGAAAACTGTTCTAGTTTGTTGCTAATGAATAGATTTGTCTGTATATCCATGCAGGACATGCTGCCAGAGTACATCAGTATGAGAACTGCAGAGTCGATACTTTTCTCTGGTAAAGCAATAAGGGTCCTACGAAATCCAAGTGTGTCTTTCAGATTCCCAGAAGATAATGTGCGTCAGCCAATTCAAAAAAGGTCTCATATGGCTCAAGGGTTTTTTGGAAGCTTTGCTTGTCAGTCAGAAATTCCTGTAGATACCCATCAGCTTGGGGAAGAATTACTTCCACAGTCCGAGGCTTATAAAATTGATTCAATGCTTCAAGAGTTGAAGGTATTATTCCCCCAGCATCCTGCAGTGATTTATACATGCACATGCTTATTGCTCTCTTAGAAGATGATTGTATTAAGTGAATTTTACAAATAATGTTTCTTCACTGATTAGTAGATCTGTAAATTTCATCTTTCCTTGCAGAAGTCATCTGAATTCCATAAAAGATCATTTGAATGTACTGTTGATTCTGTCCGCACTATTGCGGCCAATCATCTTTGGCAGGTTGGTTGAATTAAACATGGTACATATTAGTTCTCTTATTGAAATGCAATCAAGTACTACTTTTTTTCTAACAGCTTGTGGTGATACGTGCTGACTTGAATGGTCACCTCAAGGCACTTAAAGATTATTTTCTACTAGCAAAGGGAGATTTTTTCCAGGTAAGTTAGAATTTATATAAATAAGTTTTGCTTCTTCATGACCTTTAAACTTCCATGGTTACATTGGGCTGGGCTTCCCTGTTAGAAAAAATAATAAACGACACTACAGTCTTCACTCAAGAAAGAATTATTGCTCAAAAGACTTTTTTGCTCAAGTAATTACTAATTGCCTGTTAAGAGGTAGGCTTGTTTGTTGATAATATCTTCCAGTTTCTTTAAAAAAAATTCATAGTGCTAAATTCTGCTATATATTTTTAATCTGCGCACATATATAGCAACTGATGTTCCTTTCAAATTTTTTATGGTGTAATCAAATATGAATCTGAAGATTCCATTCTTTTGAGCATCCTTCACCTGTTACTTCATTGGCTATTATGGTCCCTTTTTAAATGATACACTTCAAGAAGAGATCACTATAATGTATACCGGTGCTGCATCAAGTAGTCCAGGATCAAATTCCAACTATGGAATTGGGTATCTGCAAAGGCCTATTTTAGTTTTGTAACTTGTTTATCTTTTCTTTAGAAAAGCTTAATTTCTTCTTTAAGGATTCAGCATCCACACTGGTTATTGTAGTTGTTTTCTTAGAGTTTGCATCAATGAGAAAATGATCGCTTTCAATGGATAAATCTTAAAATATTCTTTTGTGTGCATGTCACCTCATACCTGTTAGTGTTGTTATTGTGGTTCTTTTTCTTAGGGTTCGCATCGATGAGAAAATGATCCCTTTCAACAGATGATTCTTAAAAGGATTTTTTTGTGTGCATGTCCCCTCACTGTTATAAACATGCCCTTATAGTGAAGTTGAAACTTATCTGGTCAATTTCAATTGATGCCGATAATAAAAAAAGAATGTATTTAACGTTTTTGTGTGTCTGCTTCTAGCTTATATGCTTAGTACTTAACAAATAACTAAATATTGTTGCCATGCCTATTGTTATGGTAGATTAAATATAGGTTTTGATCTTCATAAGTAAACCAACTTTTAACTTTTCCTATTAATTTTTCGTGACCCTTGGTTGGTCTCTCTTGCTATGCATCATTGTTCATGATACATATATCTGGGACTCCTATTTCATTTTATGGAACTTAATGATATCTTTATTTTAAAATGATGACAGTGTTTTCTTGAGGAGAGTCGTAAATTGATGCGACTACCACCTCGTCAGTCAACTGCAGAAGCAGATCTCATGATCCCATTTCAATTGGTAAGCTCTGCCATATGGATCGATTTCTGTACCTACAAATAGTATTTAAAAAATAGTAGTCTAGTTTGATTAGATCTCATTCTCAGCACAGTATTCAGGAAGATAGTCATATTGGTGAAAGACGAGGCCAACAAGCATGACCTGCAGAATTTGTATATACCTGTACTCTTATTGGGTTACAGGTACTAGTAAGTGTTGTCCAGTTCTAGTAGTTTGTCTTACCAAACAATCTTTGATTAGGCTACATATATGAACTAAGATATATAGTTATAATAGCTCCAAATCGCACAATTTACCCATTTGATTTAATCAGCATTATTTAATTTGTTCCAAATCCTATTATACGACAACATAGTCAATACTTGGGACTTCTGTTCTTTCTCGTTGCATTGTTGGGTTGTGGGATCTTGTACTACATAGTGTTCCACAATATAGAGAAAATGGAAAGTTAATTTAAAGGTAGACAGAAAAATCATAAGGGTTGCGGCATCCTTAAGGTCAGTATTTTTTGCCAATATATGCAGCTATTTTTTTGGAACTTAGCTTTTTAGGAGTTGAAATGTCTGTATCAGTTTTTTTGCAAGGTGTCTTCATTTGGTTAAATTGTGAGCTCTGTTGTATTTGTTTCACGTTTATTATTAAGTTGCAGTATGTATTTGTACATATGAAGTAGAGAAATTGAAACTTAATTGGATTTTTTTATTGTAGGCATCATTAAAAACCATAAGTGATGAAGATAAATACTTCTCCAGAGTATCCTTAAGGTCAGTTCTCTTCTATTTTTCTGTTCTGTCAGGTACCTGGAGTTGTTGTTTTGAACTCCATCTATTCTAGAGACCAGGAACATTTTATACATCTTCACTGCCAGGATGGCTTCATTTGGGTCATCTCAAATGAATTTGTCAAACACAAAAGTTCAAACAGATGGAAGCTCTGTGCACGTAGTCACATCCTCAGACTTTTCTGTTGATGGGTGGGATGGCATCTCTCTCGAATATTCTGTTAACTGGCCATTGCAACTCTTCTTCACACAGGAAGTCCTCTCTAAGTATGTTTCCAACTTAATTAATTCAAGCTGTATCTTCAGATATTCCTTAGTTTTGGATTGTTAATGCTGTTATTTTAACAAAATGATGCCGTGGATCTTGTTCAGATACTGCAGGGTTTTCCAGTATTTGATCAGGCTTAAGAGAACACAGATGGAATTGGAGAAATCATGGGCTTCAGTGATGCATCAAGGCCACACTGATTTTACTAAGCATCGTAAAGATCGCAAGGACTGTACCATGTCTCAACAACATCATCAACAGTCTCCTATGTGGAGAGTTCGAGAGCATATGGCCTTCCTCATTAGGAATTTACAATTTTACATCCAGGTCATCCATTTGTGACTTTTATTAATTTGCTAAATAATTTAAATTATTATCATGCCATTTCCAACTTATGGTGGCCCCATAGATTCACTATAGATGAGCATACAACAATAATGCCTTAGCCTCAGTAGCTTTTTTAGTTGTTTTACTTGATTTTGAATCAGTTATGTAAAAACTTGTGCATTTAGGATGTTTCCCGTTCAGGTTTCTGCTTTGAGTTGAACCAAATTATCTTTTTTCATTGGGCCACAAGAATGAGATTGCCTATGTTGTTATCACATCAGAAACTCAGAAAAGCCTCTAGTTGTATTAGTTGTAGATGAAGCACTCTTCACATCTGTGATTAAGGAGAAAGTTTGCGTCCTTTTAAGTTAGACTTGGCAACTCTGAATATGATTATTTTCCAATTTCTCCTCACTCTAGAAAACACCACCAGGCAGCAATTGGAACAAATTGCTGCACTGCTCACCAAAAGAACTGTGCTGTAGGAAATTAATCCCATCCATAAGTAGAATTGCACATGCTGTGCACACACATACACATGCAAGAACGAATTTGAGCATGTATTAGGGAAATTATTGGAGAAAGGGGCTACACTTTGAGCAAGTTACACACCGCGCTATCCACTTCCCATCATCTGACGTCTTCTTGATGCAGTGAAATTGGGAAAGTCCTTTTTCTCTCTCAGAAATACCAAATCAAAACACTGCTTGTAGATTCATAGCCTAGAGTTCTGACGCAAGCAAAACCAATTCAGTGATGGAACAGTATGATCCTTGAAATTTGTTGATATATCTGTCCACACCAGGAAAGAAGTTGTGTAATGAACCATGTAACATAATATTGAAATGTGTCATCATCCATTAGTAGTAAATCAAGTAATTAGGCCATCGTATTGGATTCATTACTGCTCTGGTCTTTTATTTTTGTTACAAATATTGTGTTTTTTTTTCAGGTTGATGTTGTTGAATCTCAGTGGAATATTCTTCAAGGCCATATCCAAGATTCTCGTGACTTTACTGAACTTGTAGGCTTTCATCAGGAGTAAGTGAACAATGCTGTTTTCAAGAAAGTTATGCCAGAGTCTTTTTTATTGATTATTATTGTTACTGTGCACTTGTAACTTGCACGATCAGATTTTGAGGACCATTCCAAGTTGCAATTTCCATGAATTAATTCCTTTTTATTTTAATCTCACAAGACTTTGATTTTTTTCACAGAACAAAATTCAATTGACAAATCTGTGCCAAATATGGCTTCAGTTATGCGATGCTTTCAGCGTAAATGGCAATTTGGCTGTTGATTGAGATAGTTTGATTTTGCTGCAGGTATCTGGCAGCTTTGATTTCCCAATCCTTCTTGGATATTGGGTCTGTTTCTAGGATACTGGACAGCATCATGAAACTTTGCCTGCAGTTCTGCTGGATAATTGAACGTCATGAAGGCAGTTCAAATTCACCTGAACTGGACCATATAACTGAGGTACTTACAGACTATTAGCAATCAGCTCTACTCCGTGTTTTTGTTAAATATGTCCAACTTGCCGATGGGCTGATATTAGTATGAGATAATGCAAATGTCAACCAGAATGCATGCTGCAGATTTCTTTAAAGTTGGTTTTATTCCGTGTTTGTTGATTTTCTGCAGTTATTATATTTTCAATTTTTGTTTCCTATTTACTCTTAGATATCTGCATTCACATAAATTCAAATATCTGAAACAGCAAACAAATAGTTAGAACAGCATATCATCAACGTATACAAATTTTATCCAACCTGACTCATTTTCATTATCACTAGTCAAAATTGCCGCATATTTTATGGCAAATTCGATTTCTTCTATTGATATAAAAAATATCCTCGGGTATATGTATAGCTACTTCTTTTGGCCTTTGATTTTCTTCAATAAACGTAATGCATTTATTTTGAAATGTAAATATGTTTAAAATCCCTCCAGGAATTCAACAAAAAGTCAAATTCTCTATATACAATACTCCGTAGTAGTCGACTTGCAGGGAGTCAGCGGGCTCCATATTTGAGAAGATTCCTAATGCGTCTGAATTTTAATTCCTTCTTTGAGGTAAATTAGATTCCTGCATCTTTTGGACAAATATGTAGTGCTGGTTCACGATATTTTAAACTGACTTTCTCCATCAACAGTCAACTGCAAGAGGTGTATTGAACATAGTCAGATCACGTCCAGCTGTGCCCATTTTCCAGCAGTGACGGCACACTCACTTCTTGGCTGGGGATACACTCAACTAGCTTGAACTCAGCTGGTAGATGATTTTATGATATTTCATCATCCGACAATGTTCCATTGCGAGAGCTTGTGACTCATTGTGATCGTCATTCCCATGGTGACGGTGTAAGAAATCGTCGGCAATGAATGCAGTATATGGCTGATTGCTGGTCACTTCTGAGTACATGTTATTTCTTAATTTTGTTTAATTATAATTTGGTAAGTATCCTTGTATTTGTGGTAATCTGACGTTATTGTGTAAGAGCTAGAATTTGGACCCTATCAAAATAGTCGAGTTGTTCATGGTTGAAGGCTGGGTTCCAGCAGCTTAGCTGACTAAAAATGAAAAACCATTTCATTGTAAACTATAGCGTTCAAAACAATTAAACTCGTGATTTATTGATATTTAAATTTGTGAGCTCTTATTGGAAATGTTATCAAAACTAATCAGGTTGCCCGTGGCTAAAAGCTTTTCTTTGAAATTTTTGTGTTTCCTTGCAACGAAGGCAAAAATCATCTTCAATCTTTTCTTTTTTTTTTGGCCATGATAAGTATTATTATTATATAAAAAAATCCACGACGAAAGTCGGATAGCAAAAGTGACAAAATTTAAACAATGTCTATGTCAATATTACAGACGTCATGCATGGCAAAGTATAATAAGAACAGAGGGGAAGTAAAGGACAAAGTTATTGTTGCGGGATATCATCAGACAGAGCAGCCTCCACAGGCGGGATAGTGGAGTCGACGGAGGGAGGAGCATCGACAGAAGCAGAGAAGTTTTCTGCCCAAGTAGTCTTCATGGAGGCAACGGAACTCCTCAAATCCTCCTTGTCGAAACCTGACAGAAGAGATTTTAACCAAAACTCCATTAGTCCAATTATATCAGAAATGGAAATAAAGACTGGTTTGCAAATGTTCCGAAAAATCCTAGCGTTCCTCTCTTTCCAGGTAATCCAAAGAATGGCCTGAATAAGGAGGAACCAGTTGGAGTTAGACAAGGGAAAAATAAGGCCAGGTTTATGGCAATAAAGATCCCCCAGACAACCATATCCAGGATATAGCCGATTGGAAAGAAAGAATTTCCAAATCTGAGAGATGAA
>JAMKQA010069736.1:0-21575 GCA_024699735.1 Posidonia australis | reverse complement strand
CATTTTGACATAACTTAGTCCATGCATCACTCTCATGCAAGCACTGGCCAGGGAAAATGACCAAATTGCCCCTATGTCAATTTTTGAGCATGCATCTCACTCTTTGCATTTAGTCTTGCCATGACATTTATATTAGCATGATTAAAGCACGATCCAGGTTAAGCAAAATTCATCAAGCCCTTAGCAAGTATTTGGACTAGAAAGACCGAGTTTCTCGGGCGTACGAGGGTGCCTAATACCTTCATCGTGCGTAACAGGAATCCTTACCCATCCTCTGGTTAGCAGACATTCAGCCTTCCTATCTGCATCCCATACATGCATTCATCCTTTTGTGGTTTTTCTCGTCTTTCCCTTAAAAGGCTAGGTGGCGACTCCACTCCTTTTCTTTTTCTTTTATCCTGTTCTTGCGCCTTCGCCATCCACTGACATGGCTGTGGTCTCCTCCCTACCCCTCCTCCTCTCCGGGTCGGGCGCGCGCGGTCACACATATTATTCCAAGTACTCCATTTTTTTTGAAATCTTGCTTTTATAGATTTTTTAACGATTGGACCCATAATTCCAAAAAACTTATTAAGGTGCGTTTGGAAACAATTGAACTGAAGAGTGCTCGAGTGATGCACGTTGTTTATGGAATTTCTTGAAAATATTGATAGGTTTAAGAAATGATCATCTTAGTAATGCTAATAACACTACAACAATACTAGGATTTATCGTTGGAGTTTTCTTGACGAATTAAATTTCATAGGGAAATTCATCAACCTTATTTTGAGTCGCGCATCATTCTCTTGACGATAGTTTTTCGTTGGTAAGAAATCCACACATTTAGAAAAAAACTTTGTGGGAATTTTCTTTCTCCTTTTTCTTTTACGTACAATCCTCCTTCATCCTCCTTTGGTCCTCCTCGATGACGAGTTGACGACAAGATCTGTCTCACCATTGTAGTGTTAGTTGCCCTCAAGTCCACCTCTTGGATTGCAGTGTCAGCTTCCTCGACAACGCCCTCTAGTCCTTCGGTCTTCCTTATTCGTAGGTTCCCCTCTTTTTCATTTGTTGGTCCCTCTCTTCCTCGACATTGAGGTGATTTTCCTCTCTATATTCTTCTTCTTCTTTATTCTTCTCCTTCTTTTTCTTTGCTTGGTTTTGAGTTTTGGTTAGTTCTCATGTGTAATTGTTTCCTTCCTCTCATTGACAATTATTTCTCACAATTTTGGTAGACTTGCTTTGTGGCGGAGTGAAGGACTTGACGGGGATTGTTCTCCTTTTCTTCCTTTTCTTCAAACTTATTTTCTGGAGCATGAAAAAGAGAGGGAGGAGGTGAGTGGGGGATTGTAATTTCTTTTTTTTCGAAGCATAATTGGAACTTTAAGACCTGAAAGAAGATCTATTTTTAACTTATAATTATCTTCTTTGCAAAAATGTAGGCCTTTGTCAAGAGCAAACGTTTACAAACTGCAAAATAGTTTTGTTATTCATTTTTGATCTGATTATTTGATCTCACTTGATTCAACAAAATCCCACAAAAGCAAGTTGTGAATTCACATTGCTATAAACGACACAACCCTTGAATTCAGAAATTTCCTTCTATAATTCTGCAATACAGAATTCTATCATCTTCCACCTACATCACACCACACAATGCAAAGTTTAGTCTTTTCTCTTTCGGAAATTCCTTTTGAGATTTGTTTGTTTTTCTTTTTCCTCTCATTCCATTGTTTTCTTTTCAGCAATATATTCCACTATATGTCTGCAGATCTTCTTGCTAAAACAACAATGATGGTATATTGAGATTTTGAGTTTGGTATGCATTTATAGATATTTATGTATATTATATATATTTTAAAATCGATTTCCTTTTTCCATACTACAACTAATATTTAGCTATTGCAACTTTGACTATGCTGTATCTCAAACCTAAACATGCTTGATCTAAAACAGGATTTAGCATTCTACTTCTTTGCTCTGGATACTATTGGTTTACACACACCTACACCCTTATACTCTGTATTCTCTAATAACAACTGCAACTACACAAACCTGTGAGAAGAAGCATGGGTATAGCAGATATCAACAACATCAGTAGTTATTGAACACAAGTGAAAAAAAGAAAGAAAGAAGGAACCCATATATCTGATGGACTTGGCTTGATTAGAGTGCTTAGCAAGAGGGAGTAAGAGGAGGAGGTGCAAGTGGGAAGCAAGTGTCTTGTGCACTGGTTTTCCATGGGAAGAAGGCATAGCTGCTGCGGTGGAAAATTACTTGATTTTAATGACCAAGCACATCTATATTTTTTTCTTGTCGTTTTTCCTTTTCATGATTTTGCAAGATCAAATTGTAAATTATCAATAGAGAGAAGGTGAGAGATCCAATCCATGCTCTTGGAGGCTACTAAAGAGATTAAATTTGTATCCCAAGGAGATTTAAGCTAGTGATTTAGTCCGACATGTTTCCTACATCCTTCTTTCTTAAAGTTACAGTAAATAATGGAAACTAATTCAGGTATCATTTGATTGCTATTTTAAAACATCATGCTCTTATTCCACAATTTTGCCATATGGATATTGTAAAATTTCTTTACTTGAATTGAATAGTAGAAAAATACTATTTTTTTTAATGTTGTTGATTTGTATTGATAAATGACTTTTATTACGGATAAGTCATGGATGAACTTTGACTACAAATTTGACCAAGCATACATTTTTAGAATTGAAAAATTCTTCAACTTTACATTAGCTAACAACAAAAGACTCACCTCTGAACATATATCATGTCTATGCAACAAGTGCGGTAATAAAAGCATGTTTACTAGAGAACTTGTGTATGAGTATTTGATAATAAATGAAATTATGCCTAGATATCGTATTTAGATAAGGCATGGCGAGTTGTTTTGTCATCAAGAACTAATTCTTCTGTTGAAAGAGTTAATAATGATCTGCATGAGATGTTGTGTGATGCATAAGGAATGGAATCCATAGGCAACGATATAGACGATGGAGTTGATGATGTACTTATTAAGGAATCCATGAGTGAAGATACAGATAAATTTTTTAAATTAATTGAAGATGTAGAGAAATCATTACACTTAGAACTTGGTTCATCGTTGAGGCTATTGTTTTTAGTTGAGCTTTATCAGATAAAATGTTTGTTTAGATGGAATAACTAGTCCTTCAGCATACTCCTTTTATCTTTAAGAAAAGTAATCCTAGGAGGCAAGGAAAGTTTACCTTAATCCTATGAACTTAAGAAGATCATAACTTCCAAGAAGATTGATATATGTCCTAAAGATTACTTATTATATTATTACAAGGGCAATGTAAATAAAGAAGGATGTGATAAATGTTATACTTTTCGATGGCAACTGTGGGAGATAAATGTAGTTGTTGAAGGATAGTCTAACATAAAAAAGCCTAATAAGGTGTCAACAAAGGTTTCACGACATCTTGATGATTAAATAAAAAACGGTATCTTACGTCATCTTGTTAATAATGAAGCATAGAAAGTAAGAAAACCTTAGATAATGCATATACGAAGTTTGCCTCAGATCTACGCAAAGCCAAACTTAGTTTAGTAAGTGATGACTTTAATCTGTTTAGCATAATGGGCATTTTTCACAGTACATGGCCTATCATTCTGATGCCATATAATCTTCTTTTATGGTTGTGCATGAAACAACCACTTTTTATAATGTCCTTGTTGATTTCTACTCCTATGGCATCCAACAACGATATTGATATTTACTTAGAATTATTGATTGATGAGTTACTGATATTGTAGCAAGATAGTGTTCAAACTTATATGCATCTGCAAAATCTAATTTAAGATGCATGTTGTAATTCTATGGACAATACATGACTTTCTTGCATATGTGAATTTGTCTAGTTGGAGTACTAAAGAAAAATTGACATGTTCTTGTTGTAATAAGAATACATTATGTCAACGTTTGAGGCAATCAAAGAAAGCAAGTTATATGTTTCATCGTCGATTTTTAGAGTCAAATCATCATTATCGTTGTGATAAGAAAAGTTTTTATAACACATAGGAATGGAGAGTAAAGTAGAAGATATTGTATGGTCATGATATACTTAATTAATTTGAGGGATATGAAAATATAACTTTTGGAAAATCAACCATTACTATTGATGGAAGTAGTCATAAGAGAAAGTATGGTGAAATTGAAGAAGAAAGTAGTTTACCTTATGTTTGGAACAAAATAGCATTTTATTTCGTTTCCCTTATTTGAATACCTTATTGGTGAAATATAATCTTGATGTTATACATATAGATAAAAATATATGTGATAACATCTTGTGTACTTTGTTGAATATTGATAAGAAATCCAAAGAAAAATACAAGCTCGTCTTGATTTGATGAAAATGAGCATTCAAAAGAATTTGCATCTAGAGAAACATGATGCAAGCTAAATGTTATATGTCACTTGCATGTTACATACTACCGAATAAATAGAAAGAAGTGTTCTGTAAGGTTTTACATTGTCTGAAGGTTTCAGATGGATATTCATCAAAAATTTCACGTTGTGTTCAAATGAAAGAAAAAAAAAATCTGGACTCAAGAGTCATGATTGTCATATTCTTATGTAATAGATTTTACTAGTTGCAATGAGAAAGTTAATTGATTCGGACATTTGTTCAATTTTGGTGCAAATATGTGGGTTCTTTTTGTAGTTACGTGCTAAAGTGATAAATATATTTAAATTTGAAGAGTTAGAATTCTACATTGTACTCATATTGTGTCAATTGGAACATATTTTTCCACCATTATTTTTTATGATACAATACACTTGCCAATTCATCTAGCAACAAAGGTAAGATGTAATTAACGTCCCGCATTTTCCACAATAATTTAAAACAATTTAAACTATAGGAAAAATTAAGGCCAAACATGAAGATATATCAAACTACCAGGAATCTGTGTGTGCAGCTACGAGACTCCAGACTATATGCACTACGCTAAACCAACCTCATGTTTGCATTTACAAACTAAAACCACAAGGAAAACGCATGAGTGACAGAAGTTACTCAACACGCACTCTACGAAAAATGGCGAAAAACAAAATCATAATTAATTTCCTTTTAAATTCATTTCGCAAACCATTTTTCTCAAAACCTCTCAAACTAGGCCCACACTAGCAAAACTACAATCGGAGCTCTACCAGCCCAAAACCACAAGTAAAGGCCCTCAATGGCCAAAACCACACACAGTGAGTCGAGAAGCCCGACGCTAGGCAACTAAACTTTAGCCACAAGCAGTCTATCGAAGAGCAACTACGACGTTCTGCACTGCCACGGTGTGCCACCTTGTGTAGGAGCCAACCATCGTTCCGTGATTCTCCCACCTGGAGAATCCTCACAAAGCCAACTCCCTTTGGGAAGGTTGTCCTGTCTCTCAAGAAGTTACCAGTTACGGGGCACGTGTCCCACCCGCATTGGCTATCACAGGATACGCTTCCTCATGGCATCCTCCACACACGGTGCTTAGGAGGGAATGTCATACCTCCACACCCGACAACACTCGAGCCTCAGTGTTCACAGCTATAACAGGAGTATCATACCTCCCTGTCATGCCACAAGACACTTCAACCTGTGGACCACAACCCTAGTCTCGAGATGACAGTTAGGGAGTCTCATACTTCCAAGACCTGACGTCTCTTAGCCTTAGGTATCTTGGCCCTCGACCTCAACTAGGGAGTCACACTCGACCACTCAAGAATGTCGTCACATTCCCTGGTCCCGACAATGCGGTCCCACATTGTCTCGGCCTGCACATAGAAAACCAGGAAAATATTTTTCCAAAATAGGTCAACTATCTTTTTAAAATCTATTTTCCAAAACCATTTTATATCTTTAGAAATTCTTTCAAAATCTCGACAAAATGGCACATCAGGTGTCTCAAGAGATCACCACTGATGGCTCATAATCCTATCATACAGGGACAATACAAACCAATCTGGAAAACTACTGCATTTGAAATACATTTTCCAAAAAATCCCGAAAAAACCCCTAAAAATGCCCTATCAGACCCACGCATGTGGAGAGCGCGTTTGGTCAACGCCCTTGGCACTTTCATCTAAACACCAACAGAGTTTGGACCAGGGGGCCAGGGCCGTTGCCGAACTCGTGCATGTGACCCACGCAATCGGCCCGTGTCCCTAATTTTTTGTCAGAATTCAGACAATCTATAGCAGGGCACCTAAAAATCGCCGGAAGTGGGAGCTCCGATAGGACCCCCAAACAACCACCAAAAATCTCAAATAAAACATATGTGGTAAATCCTAAAACCTAATAAACAAAACTAAAATCCATTCACCATGCATCAAGACACAAAATCGCAAAGCTATACGGGTCAAAACGACCCAAAACACATCAACCGCCATAAATATCCATAAATACCACAATAAATTCCCAAAAATTCTAAAACATTAAATTTAACCTAGATTACATGCATCCCGGCATTTCTACCTTTTTACATGATTTCTACATATTAAATTGGAGATACGTACCTGAAACGATCGTCGGCGACCCAACGCGCTCTTCGACCAGTCACCGACCTCCACCTGCAACCACGACCCTCGTTGAGGCTTCCTCGACCTTAGAGACACGCTATTGGTACTCCACACGCCGCCATGAGCCACCACACGCCTCCGCCTCTCGTCCTCCCACTCTGAGTCTCTCACTCTATTTCTCACCCGCACCCACCAGCAGACGGGAAGGAGTGAAGAAGAAGAAGGAGGAGAAGGAGTGGAGGGGGAAAAAGGAAAGAGGGGATGGAGACTCGGCCGAGCTTTGGTGTTCCGCAACGCTTGGTCGCCACTGAAAAACTGGGGAGGGGAAAGATGACGAGGAGGAGGAGAAGAGTGGAAGGTGTGTCGGAGAAGACTCACCCCGAGCATGCATAAATATGCGAGGGAGGAAGTCGCTGTCCTGCCCACCAACCCCCAACATGCACGCACCAGCAAGTCTCCGGCCACCCTCCAGCCTCGCCGCACATAGCCCAACTGCCACCTCCAAGGCACGAGCCAATGACTCCTCGCACCAAACACTCCTACCAACCAGCCCACAACGTGGGCCCCACACGAACCCACACCTGGCCCACAAGTACAGTGCCACAAAGTACAGTGCCAACGACGCACAGGAACAAGCAACAGAAGTTAGCCCACAAGGCTAAGTCCAAAAGCACAAATCTACACAACATGCCTCGGAACAGTAACACCCGTCTGGGAAATAAATTCATTAAAATGTAAATAATTACAAAATGAATTTACAAGTGTTACACCCTTGCTACTCCAGTTCAATATTGTTGGATGTACCTAATAAAGAGGTTTGCTTTATTAAAATATTTTTACTTTTAAATTTGATAGAATAAAAGAAGGAAAAAAATATTATTACTTAATTATAAAAAGAGTATTGTGGATATCCCATTTTCGCATTTCCGAATGTTATTTAATGATAGAAAACTTTGAGGTGTCTAAAACACATAACTAAAAATATTTAACATACACTTTAGATTTTTCATAATCTCTTTAAAAACATTATTTAAAGCGAGTTTATTAACTCTGGCAGAGTTAATACTTTCGTTAAGCTCAAATTGACAGTAGGTTTGAGTTCTTTAACTTTAAAAAATATTTTTTATCACTTTATGAAGTTTTCTAAGATTGTTCAAGATATTTAATACATCATTCTAGATTAATGTGTAAATATTGTAGAAAATAGGAAAACATTGAAAAAAAACTAGTAGCACATCAAAGTGCTGCCAACAACGATTGTCGGTTAGACAAGCATCAACAATTGTTGCCATTTAGATAGGCACCAATCTTCACTAAGTGTTTTCTCTGTATTTTTAAGATCTCCTTGGTTCTAAAATATTCTATAGTCTTTTATAAAGTATTTTAATATATATTCTAAAATAATTATTACTGATATTAAATTCTAGAATATTCTAATGAAATTTAAAATATGTGCTCAATAGTTTTCGAGAATATCAACCTAAAAATATCAAAAGTAAATATCCTATGACGTCACTACTATGGTTAAACATATTTTAAAATGATACTTTAATTTTCCTAGCAATTAAGTATGATGTCTTCTATTTTTAAAGCAAACAAGCTAATAAATTAATTTAGAAAAATCCTAAAAACCTAAAAGTGGTTAGTTTTATATATTATCTTCAATTAAGGAATTTCTAGAATAATATTATAAATCAAAGATAATCTAGATAATAGATATAGATATTAATTTTAAAGACCTGATTTTTTAAGATAATATCTATAATATTTTAAAAATTTCAACTAATTTAGAAAAGTTCTATAAAATTAATGACATCCACTTTAAAATAATATATTTTTATTTGAGAGTTTTTGGAGATAAAATTGAAATTTTATATTAGTTATCGCTCTTTTAAATAGTATATCTATACCAAAATTAAAATAATATTAAAATGTGAAGATAATCCAAAATATCCAAATAGTTACAAATTTAAATCATATCCAAAATATCCACAAACACAAATAACTTAACAAAATTATAAAGTATATTTTTTTTAAATTTAGGTTTCTTAACAAGTAAGCTTGGGTTTAAAATAAAAACTTATTACAAATAGATTTTCATTATGAAGAATATTTTAAAATTGGGTATTATGTCCTAAATGGTTTCTATGTTAAATCCTAACTAAATCAAAGTTTAACAATCGTTGCCTCCCCAACTGGTGACTACCTTAAAATCATTAGTTTGTAATTTTTTAATAAATTTTCTATGTTAAAAAAGTAGATTTCTTAGGAATATCTAGGGTAGTTGCCTATTAAAGTGTCGACGACATAAAATACTCTATTTTAAATAATTTAAAATTAAATATAGGTTTAAATTGAAACTCAACCTAGATTTACAAGTATTCTAAACTGAAACACGGGTTTAAAGCACACTAGAGTATTTTGATAGCTACGTGGGAGATATTCTGAGAGATATAGCCATAGATTATCAAATCCCTGTGAAAAAATTGAGATCTACAAAGATGATGCTTGTTCTGAGAGAGATAAGCCTTTAGAATTTTATTCACGCCTTTGCTTCCTTATTCTACATCATATAACATCAAGGGTGAAAAGAGTATTTGTTCTCTTTTTCTTATTTATAGCATTGTTCAAGTCATTGCATATGTATGTAGAGAATCAACGCCAATTATTATTGTTTGCATTTGTTTATGTTATTCACTCACATCTATTACTTATTACACGTATAGTCTAATCTAGATTTTATGTTCGTTTTCAAGGAAGGAATACGTTACGTAACACAAAGACATCATTGGACGACATCGTTTCGTTGATTTAGTGAGCCGAGGACCCACATCATATTAACATCCATCTCTCCGATGGCATCTTGTCAATCGATACAATAAATTGATGAGTGGCGATTACAAATGTTATTGACAAATGTGGAAGCATTAACATTATTACATCTCTAAATCCTCATATCCACAAGTACAATCTCTTCTATATAGGAGAGCTAGGAAATAAAGGAAAAATAAACTGAATGTCTGTAGCACACGCCTGCCCCTGACCCAAACATGTTTGTAATTAGTAGACGTCTAGCTTGGACATCTATCCTAGACCCTTGTGTTATTAGGGAATTAGCAGTCGGGGCACAAATCTTGATAAAATTATTTTGTTTACATTTCATATATAGTCCTTCTAAAATATTGAATGTTGAATCCTCAAGTATCTCAAGCAATATGTTTGCAACAATTGTGACTATAACGATTAATTGTAGAATTTGGCTGATGAGTGTTTGACATTTTGCTTACATTACTTAAATGGAGTAGAGACAAGGTTAACTAGGGAGGACCACAATAATAATGATGTTTACATTGGAGAGACAAAGACACATTATAAAGTTAGTGTAATATTAAAGAAAGTACATCAATATGTCCTTTTTAACTTAAACATGTTAGAGCAACATAGACAACTACTTATAGCTAAGATTCAAGAGAAAGAACTAATAATATCTCCTTGATTACTTGAAAGTAAACATCATATTGAATTTATATTTTGATTTAAGGAATATATAAGTGCAATAAGCATAAGGGAGTTACTATAGTTGTATTAAAACAAAAATAATGAAATCTGATAGTTAATTAGGTTTGTTGTAGATAAGATAATTGTGTTTACAAGAAAAAGAGGATAATCCATACAAATCTTAAGTAGCTTGCACGTGGTCCTAGTAGTGAAGTGACCTTTTATGATGGTTATTTTATAAATGGATGTAGATTTCATACTAGAGAACTTGGATATAGGTACAGAACTCAAAATAGTGCTATTATGTTGAGTGCACAAACTTCAAGTCATGTTAGTTCTAGAGATAGAAATCCTATGTCTGATGGTGACACTTACTATGGTATTCCGAAGGAAGTTTTGAAGTTGCATTTTCGACCATCTTTCAATGTTGTCTTGTTCAAATGCAATTGATTTGATGAATATAAAAGAAATAGATTTAAAAGTACAAACTTAGATTCAACTGTGTTAGTATTAAATGGAATCGACGTAAAGATGATTCTTTCATATTTACTTCTCAAGCTGAAGAGTGCTTTTATATAGATGATTTAATTGATTTTGATTGACACATTGGACTGAAAAAAACCTTCAAGGAATTTCCAAAACGTGTTCCAAGTTGGAGTGGAAGGAAATCTTGAACAACTTTGATGTGACACAAAGCAATGCACTTAATGAAACCGTTTCTTGGCTTAGAAACGATGTAGACGATACAACAGTGCCTTTTGTATTTGATGAATAAAGAATGGTTGAAAGAGTAGGTAGGTGTTCATTGATTGAAGTGTTTGTACACTTTTTATGACAAGTACCAGAAATTATTTACTATAAGGAAATCCATCTTAGTCTAAATTTTGATATTTTCCCATGTACAGTACGATGATAGTTTTCTTTTTTGAGAATTAGAGTAGGAAAATGTATGAGAAATCTCTCAAATATATTAAAATGGAAAAACATATATACAAGAGGATACACAGGAGTATTTCATACTGATTTTTATGAGTATACGCAACCTCTTCTACCTGGAAAAAAAACTTCTAACATCTGTGTCTTGTGTGATTTATTATTAGCTCTTTTGTTGATTTTAGTTGTGCAGCTTCTATTGTTTGATTGATCAGGTTCCTTTGCATGGCTCCCAAGTTCATTACACTCAAGGGTCTGCAAGCGTCTGAAACCACCAACCCCGTAGCCACTAGGAGGCCTGCAACCGCCAATGCCACAACTAGTCAAAGTCGTGCAACCACCAATCTCACAATCACTCAAAGTCCTGCAACCAATCCCTTACCCCCCTTGGAGGCCTGCAATCCAACTTATGGATTGCCCTGTTGAATTTGAACCTCTTCTTATTAAAGTAAACGAGATTAGGAGGGTCTCATTTAAGGTTAGTAAAGGAAGAGGATGTACTAGGGTTGACTTCATTGGACCCTCAGAAGGAAAGCATTACATGGTAGAGTTGGATAAATACAGTTATCCAATAAATGAAGGTGGGAAACAATTGAATAGGCAAATTGCTTGTTTTGCTAGGTAAGGGGAGCTATGGTCTATTGACAAAAGTGGATAAAAATAGAGCACTTGGCATTCTAGGACACATGAAATTTTCTTGTGGTAAAATTTCTATATGTTACTTTTATATTGTATAATTTCTTAGTAGTGTAACTAACCTTATTTACCTTATATTTTTATTCATAGACTCAATTTGATCTCAATGGACATGAAAATGTGTGTCTATTGCTTTAGGGTCTTTAATTCAAGATAGCGAGATTAGAAGACTTACTTGAAGAGAAAGTGTTATAAGTCGTTTAAAACCGATGAGAAGACAATAGCACATCAAGATCAAAGGACTAACCTTAGACAATTTGAATGTGTTCTTGTTGAATGGAACACACCAGAGCATGAAGCGCGCATTACTTTCACTACTTACAATATATATTCAATTTTTAAAATTTTACTATATGATCTATTAGTCTTTAAATATTTGGATTTATATAATGGATTTTCTATTATAGAGAATATCCAAGTTGAATAGCATAAATTGATCCAAAGGAAAAATGATTCATCACACTGAGTCTAGTTCATTCGCTCAGCTTCGCCAAAAAATGCTACAATATTTAATTCAATTGTCATTCATACTCATTTATTTATCACAAGTTGAATGTCATCATATAATCTTTTTTATCATTTTCATAGCAGAAAAAGAAGGAACATATACAGTCTCATAAAATTGTAAGTGTGAATCAAGTACATGTTCCGAAACTTGACTATCATAGTAATGAGATTATTGTGAGTGTAATGCATAATTATAGAATTTATTTGTACTAACATATGATTTTTTTTTCAAATGAAATATATTTTAATGTAGATCTAAATAAATAAATTTATCTTAAGTCGACAATCTAAAAACTCCTCACAATACATAGATCGATGAGAAAGAGGATATTACAATTACACAACTTTTAGGTCCTCTAAAGTATGATAGAGTTTGACTAGTTGATGTTAGTATTGCTACAAATAATTGTAGAAAGTTTCGACATGATTCAACTTTTAGAGTGGTCATGTTGTAAGAGGAGATAATTATATTAAAGGTATTTACTGTTAATATACTAATATTTCATTCTTCAAATATTAATTATGGTCAGGAGAAGTGCAAGTCAATGGTTATTTTTATGCAAAAGATGGTAACTCATGTTTGCAAAGACTTCCTAGATAATCTTCTTGTAAGTGATGATTGGGTATCAATATTCTTGAGACTATTTTCTTATTAGTCTGGTAACACTTTTTTTGTTTGGTATCAAGTGCCCAAGCTCAAGTCATTGCTTCTCCATGGTTTTTGCACATGGTCTGTAGAATTTCAAGACAACATGACATTTGCACAAGTAAGCTACGATTGGACCAATCCTTCTAAATATTTAAATAACGTCTCATAGGGGAACCTAGCTGCCTCCTTTGGTGTTCATTTGTTTTTGCATGTTTTATTGGCCTTGTTATTCTGGAAGGAAGGAATTCTCATCTCTTGCCCATACCCTTTAGGTACGTCTGGTTTCTAAATAAATATTTCAAGACAATCTGGTGCAGTTCTGTTTCTCTGTCCTTGGTTTTCGGTGAGAGATATTGAAAATTCACTGGTTAATTAATTTGGTGTACGTAGTTTCCTTCTTCTTTTTTTAGAAATCAACAGATAAATAACTTTTCTCCTTAAGATTCATGAGATTTGAACTTAAAAAATAGGTGTGAGTTCTTCTTCCTTTGATCAACTACACTATAACAATTGGTTACGTAGTTAGTGGTTTGCAATAAAATTATGACTAAGGAAAATTTGTACAAAAAAGATTGGATTGGTTCCATTTTCTGTATTTTTTGTAATGCAAATGTTGAATCTGCAGCACATCTTTTCATATTCTGCCCTTTTACTTATTCAGTATGGCAAGCTTTTACATTGAATCCTTTATATCCTGCTATCCTTTCAATAGCAGATATTTTTAACTTCCCACCTGTGTTAAAATTTAGTATGCCCAACATTGGTTCTCATTCCTTTGTACAAATATTTCTATGGTCTATTTGGTGTGAAAGGAACAACAGAATTTTCAGGAATATATCCAGAAATAAATGTGTAATAGTAAAGGATATTTTAAACTTGTCTCATTACTGGATTGAAAGTTTGGGTGCAAGTTTTGAGAAAAATGAGAGCCTGCAATCTATTACTTCCTTTCAGCAGAATCGTAATATGGATATTGACCCCTTGGCAGTGAATATTGGCCAATCTGGTGAAGAAGAAAATCCTCTGTGATGGTTAAACTCTTGTTAGCCGAATTTTTGTTTACCTCTGAAACATTTTGAGGCCTGTACGTAGACATGGAATTCGGGCCGGGCCGGGCCGACCTGGCCCATGGAACAGGCGGCCCAGCCCGCAACAGGCCATGGGCCCGGCACGACCCATGGCCCGCATCTGGGTCGGGCCCAAGGGCCGACTGCAGTTTTTTTCCACTGTGCGTGGGCCGGCCTGGCCCGGCCCAGACTGCTTCGTGGGCCAAATTGGGCCTAGTCAGCGGGCCGGGGCGTACCTGCCCGGCCCGCGAGTGATTTTTCCGGGCCCGTGCTGGGTCGAGCGGGCCTGGGTCGGTCCGGCCCGTTTTTCATGTCTACCTGTACTTAAGCCTTCTGAATTGCTTCATTTTGCTTCTGAACTGCAGTTGCATAAATTTTGTAATATTGATACCAACTATGGACTGAATGTGGTTAAGAGATTGGAATATATAAAATATACAGATTACCGATTTCAAAAAAAAAAAATTGGTTACGTAGTTCATTTGTTTTATGTATGTTTGGTTTCTAGATAAATTCATTTGTTTTGGTGCAATTTGATGGCTATTGTGCATTTGTGTTTGGTCTTGTAAATTCTATCCAAGTTGATTAATTGAAAGTTCAATTATCCACTTCCTAGTACCGTCTGCATGATATCTCCCTGGACTTATCATGGATGCACACACACACATATATATAAAAGATAGTACAGGAAAATAGACGACTTGAACTCCAACATTGGAATTATAATTTTTGCTTCATGCATTGCAAACTAGCTCTAGCATGTCGATCATGGAGGTTGAGTTCTAAATTTTTGTATCATGACTTTGAGTTCTGTTGCTTGTTTCGCTCAACCGATAGACCAGAGGACGTCGAAAGCACTCTCCAAGCATGCAAATACACTAATCATTCATGCAGCAGTAACAATCCAAGCATGCAAATACACCAATCATTCACGTAGCAGTCGATGACAAATGTCTGTAGTTGTTGTGTCGAAAATTCAGGCTGTAGCTTCGAGCAACCTATGCTTTTGATGGCTTTGTATATGGTCTTGAGAACTCGACGGTGCCTCCGGCCTCATGAGATGATTTGGGCATCTTGAAGGGACCCATAAATATTATAACTTCTGAAATGGTGGATGTTAATCAGGAAGTTGGTCTTCTTCCGTACTCTTGCCATGCTATTCAAGAACAACCACAAAACTATTTGTGTAGCTTTTATATATCTATGGGAAAGTCTTCCTGTCCATGTGTTCCATGTGAAGCACTGCCAAGTTAATGGTATTAGAGCTATAAGACTTGCGTCTATTATATAAATAATTAAAGAGATGAAAGCAGTACTATATTTCTTTTGTTTAAGTAAGTTGCATAGGAGATAATATCATTCAGGGACATTTTTTATGTAGGTGACTACATATAAGGAGTATGTTGACAACTTTTTATTTTTCATAAAGACATAAAGAAAAAGAAATAAGCGTATAGATATATTTATTAGATATCCATAAATACATAGTGAAATTTTCATTTAAATTAAACAATTTTTGATTCTTGATTTAAAGATCTTAACATTCAACATATTTTGTTAAATTCTAACCGTTAAATTTTAGATTAAAAATTAATAGTGAATATAATTCAAATTAGGATGAAACCTTAACACATAGTAGATTATATTATAGATTAACTAATTATATAATTAAATTTTATTTTAAAAAACAGAAAACTAAAACAAATAGGGTGCCTACAGGAAAATTTTCTTATAGGCACCTACACAAATCATTTCCTGATATCATTAAGTTTTGATGTGGCATGGAATTTAAAAAAGTGAAGTGGATTTTGAATTATTTCTTTAATTTATTATTCAAATCTTTGCATGATGAAAGGTGAAGTGGCCTTCAATCCAAGGTCAATTTTTTTTTACATAAACTCTAATTATAACTTCCTTTTATAATAAATTAATGAATTTTATTATTAAACATTGTACTTGTAAAATATGATAGATTCAAAAAAAATGGATTTATAACTTCCAAGATCTATTTTGTTTTTTGTAGATTGAGAGTAGTACTTTATCTGCTCCTCAAGGAAGTTGACATTGTGTTATGGTTCAAACACCTTTTAATTTTGAGATATTTTAGTTTATCAACGAGTGAATATATACTTTGTGTTTGTATACTTGTGTATGTGTACTTCACATAATTAGCTTAATGTATTAAACTATCTTAACTTCTTGATGAATTCCAATTATGATGTATCTGTGTACTTGTGTATGAATGTACATAATATTTATTTTAATTACTATGTTGTTGCAATCTTATTAAATAGGTTTTCATAAACAACAAAATAAATATAAGAAAAAATTTGGAAAAAAATATCTTACATTTCCCGACCAAAATTCTGTTGACAATTATTAACTTAATGATGGAAATTTCGTTGGTAAATTATTTATGTATTGACGACAATTCTGTGGGTAAATTAGTCATGTACCATTGACAATTCTGTCATTAAATTATTAATTACCAACAAAAATTCCATTGTGTCCATAAAAAATATTTTAAAGAATATTGAAATTAATACCGATAGATAAATTATTTACCAATAAAATTTTCTATAAATCTATCACTAAATAAGGTTAACGTTGCCTCTTATACTTACAGATAATTAATGATGGTAAATCCATTGGAAAATTTAGTTATCAATGGATTTTCCTAACTTACAAATCAGTCGGCAACATAAATTTCTGTTGTAGTGTGGTGTCACTACATTATGGGTAATTTACCAGTGATTTGTCTTGTGCTTGTGGATTCAGAAGTCGGTGCTCTAATATGTCTCTATCATATGAACAAAAGCATCTGCTCATACAAAATCCATGGCATGAATTCTCCTGTGCTGAATTTTCATTCCTTTGCCACTAGATCCAGAAAATGTTAAAAATAAATTTTAAATAGTTATGACTCAAGAAGCAATTCAACATTAAATTACCATGAAATCTTGTAATGCAGCGGATACATTGTAGGTGGTGTCCATTCTAACAGAAAATAATTTTCACGATGAATATGTGATTTACTAAAATCCTTCAGTTAACATCGATCAACCATTTTCAATCTGACAGATTCTCGTGAACATAGCCAAAAAAGAAGAAGTCAATTCAGTCTTATTCTACATTAAGATAATTAATTGCAGTCATGATACTTGATTCAATATCCTATGTACTCTGAACGAGACATGAACTAAGTCATCTATTCATAGATAAAGATAAAATTATTATGAAAAAGCCTAAGGTATTAATGTTGTTATCTCACAAAATTGCAATTGTTTATTAATAATTACAATGATTTATTTATAAAAAAACGACCATCTGTATGTTTGAATTAACATTTAAGATTGAGAGTTTCAGAGCCTTAGAGGTGTATAAAAAGGGTTGGGTGACCCATATGTGGCTCACCACGAGCCTACGCCACGAGTTGGGCTATACAAGATGGGTTGGACCTAGGTGGTATTCAGGCTCAAGCTTGAACCTGGCAGTCTAGTTTGGGTCAACCCTTTATTATTTATTGTTTATATAATTTATCTATTTTTTGCAATTTTTTTTCTATAATTTTCATGATCTATTGTTTAATAAAACCTTGATTTTGTTGATTATATATTTTATTTTGTATTTTATATACATCTTCCAGTTGTTTATGTAATTTTATTGGACTACTATTTAATAAAATATTGATTTTGTTAATTAAATAATATTTGACTACATTAATTTTTTTTAATATTTTACTGAAAAGGACTAACCCTAGTCTGACCTAGTCTAGGCTCGACCCGACCCACCTAAGTCGATTTAGCCAAGGGCCAAGGATCCGGGCCAAGGATGGGTGGATCGGTACGACCTGATTGATCTACACTTCTACTGGTACCCACCAAAATCTACGATACCCTTCTAACTATCATATGTAGACTCTCCCTATTATTAGTGCCTGAACAAAGAAAGAAATTTATTTGTGGGAAATTTTGGCTGCTGGTAGCTTCCGAACAAGGAGATTAGAGATGCCCACAAATTGGAGGACCTTACAATTAAGTAGGAACATAAGAACATATCTGGACATAAGAAATATGTTTCCTGAAATATGCTGAGTAAATAAGAAAACAAATGAACGGGCCTTGGACACCCTGTTTTTTGATCCGCCATGGAAAGAACAATTTTGTTGACTTTAAGAAGTTGCTAATTCAGAAACTTCCAGCAGAAGCATGTGTTTTTGTTAATCTGATCTACGTTGCAATTAAGTTTCAAGATCACAGGAGCCGGTACTTTTCTGTACAATACATACATACATACATATATCTATTGTTGGTAGCATAAGGACCGTATAAGTGAGCAAGTTCAATTCCATTGTAGCTTGATGGTGAAGCATGAAACGTGTTCTTGTCTCTTCCATGAAGAAACGGATGAAAGAAATATTCGGGTTACAGCTGCACTTTAAGGTATAATCGGACTCTTCTACGTGGCAAGCCTCAAGCTGGTAATTTTCTGTACGGTAAATATTGTTCGTAGCATAAGGACCGTATAAATGAGCAAGTTCAATTTTCATGGAAATGCATGTGTGTTAGTGTGAATTCTGTACGTGATATCCGGACAAAATAACCTCTCGTACCAGAGAACGAAAGTGATATTTGGGATGCGGATACGATTTCACTCATTACTTCTTTCTGGTCCACATCTTGATTCCCCCACTTACTCCCTTAATATATTTTTTTATTTTAAGTATTTTAGTCCATGAGTCTGGTCATTGACTTTGCGAATGCTCCCACTAAATATGATGGCGACTTTTTTTTGTTGTTTTTTGTAAACGGTAATTAATTTTTATTAATATAGAAAAATTCCAACCAGAAATAAATTGCACCGGAGTCGGAAATGTGGCGGAAAGTGAAGCTCCTGTCTCTTGGAGCCTTGGGAGGAGTAGATACTGGAGTTTACAGCATCAACTGAAACTTGTCTTCGATTTGAACACTAGATTAATCAGCCATCCAGCTTTGTATGGTCGTCTGTTGCAACAATGGAGGATTCATCTAGTGGTACTTCCAGTTTCTCCACGCAGGCCAATGCTCTCTTGCGGAAAAACCTCGCCTTCCAGGTTCTGCTCTCCTATAATTTTCCTAGTTGAAGATTTTTGTGGGTTTCTTTGCTTGATCTATGTCCTATCCTTTTTCGGTTGGATCAGCTTTTCTGTTTTTTCTTTAGGGATCCCTTTTTCTAGTATAGTCGTTTATCAAATGCATTCTAAGTTATTTATTTTTCCTCCTGTCTTTTCCCGGCATGTATTCTGTACAAGTAACTTTGCTTCATTTGTCATGGCATTGACCTCCTTTAGTGTCTATTGAGAGATTCAAAGGATGTATAAACAACTAATTTGTATGTATATAAAGAAACTTAATTAGTCTTTTTATAGTATCAACAGCTTTAAGACCATCTTTACAACCTTGTCTCTTGGGAGAACTTCAAACTCGTCACAGGTCTCGAGTTCGAATCCTGGAACATGCAGAAATATTTCGCAGTGGCTGTAAGATGGTATAAACTCACCACGCTGCCCCCCCTCTCTAAACCAATAACAAAAAAAAACCTTGTCTCTCGAGAGAGACAAGATTTTTCTTTTTCTTGTATTCTTATTTCTGTTTCTCTTGACACTGACAACAAATAATGCATACTTATCGATAATTATTTATTTCATCGTCAAATCCAATAATCTCCTTCACTTTTAGTAAAACAAAATTGATTAGAAAACTTGAAGTTCTAAAATCTAACAAACAAGTCTCATAATAATAATAATATCCTTTGAGTTTCATCTCATAATAAACAAAGCGTATCTTTGTTTCAATTTTTTTCTAAAGACTTATATGATTCGACTTTAGAATAGAATTTCAGGGACTACAACTAGTGCCACTGTGCTACTTTCTTACCTGAGAAACTGATTAAATAACAAAAAAAATTTAACAAGTCAAAAGACTCAATAAGTGGATGTGTACCCCTCTACATATGATATACTAATCTTACTCAATAAACTATTATGAATTTAATCTCTATACCATTAATGAAAGCAATAATGATAAAACATATGATTTGCAATTACAAAGGATTTCAATATGTTAACAATAATAATTTGAAAAAAACTATTTAGTTTTTGATAATTACTTCTTTTGAGGAAACTTAGTTCTAATAAAGCTCTTTGAATAAACATAAGAGAAGAAATCTATGCCTCTCTCTATATATATGTATTAATGAAATTCTAAGGGAAAAATCTTCAAAGAATAATTGATGTTTAAAAAAAAAAACCAATTAATCACAAGGATAGTCTCAACTTTATAGTTAATGTAAACTCTGTCTTGATAACTCCTTATACAGTATTTCCCTGGAAACTCTAAAAATGTGCACATTTGACATTTCAATTCCACACCATGGTTGTTATTATCATGAAATTGGAGATCCAGACTCTTAGTCTCCTGTAGTGGACCTTCGGACATTCAAGTCAGTCTAATATGAAGTAACTTGTTTCGAGATGCTAAAACTGAAACTCAAGTATCACATAGATACTCGTCAAAATCTTGAAACCTTTTAAACTATTAAGTACAACCAAAAGTTATATTTCTTCGTAAATGTCAAATAACTAAGTGCAAAACTTCCACTTGAAACAAATTCCACACAAGGCTTAAATTTGAACACACGTCCAATCTGAATTAGAAATATGTCATGTACTTGTTTAAGAATTTTAAATTCTAACATCATCTTTACTATTAAAAGAACAGAATTTATCACTTCATGTGTCAAAAATAGAAATAAAAGGCTCTACTTGTCTACAAAGTTCGAAATAAACACTTGTGCACATAGACCACCAATTATCAGATCTATTGCTCCACAATGGCTGAGACGATGATATATCAATACATATGTTCCCTGTTAACTTCAACAAACAATAAACTTTCATAAGCAGATTTATTTACTGTTTATATTTTAGAGTTTGCATGAACCTGAAATGTTTTTTTTTTTTTTGGCAAAGGTAAATTTTTAATATTAGATATTAATCCCCAGGAAAAAAACCAGGGGAATCAAGGGCCAATCACAAAATAGACAATGTTCTTGTCAATATTACAAACCGCCAACAAGTTGGCAATAATGTTTTATCCAAAAAAACAAGGGACAAACTACTGCTCCATCGCTTCAGCAGCAGAGGCAGCAGCAGCAGTTGGGATAATGGAGTCAGTGGAGGTGGGAGGAGCATCAGAAGAGGCAGAAACGTTCTCTGCCCAGGCAGCCTTCATAGATGCCAAAGAACTCCTCAGTTCCTCCTTTTCAAAACCTGGTAGAAGAGATTCTAACCAATACTCCATTAGTCCAATTAAATCAGAAATAATAACATAAACAGGCTTGGTAATATTACGAAAAATTCTGGCATTACGTTCTTTCCAGGTTACCCAAAGAATAGCCTGGATCAGAAGAAACCAGTTAGTGTCGCTTAAATGAAATTTAAGGGCAGGTTTATGCCAATATAAGTGCCCTAAGCTACAATATCCAGGATAAAGTGTATAACATAAGAAAAGCTGCCATATATGTGAAACGAAATCACAAAACATAAACAGATGCTTATTAGATTCAATATTGAATTTACAGAAAATACACATAGGTGAACCAGTCCACCCTCTCTTGAGTAAATTTTCTTTGGAAAGATTTTTGTTATGCATGACAAGCCAGGAGAATA
>JAMKQA010069735.1:0-15809 GCA_024699735.1 Posidonia australis | reverse complement strand
TTATCCAACAAGTTCTCTAGTTTTAATTAATTTATTTAATATTACAAATGTTTTTCAACAATATAGGAATATTCCAGCTTTTGTAGATATTATTAAATTAATGGAAACTAAATATAATAATTATTGGAGTGACCTTCCAATGTGGGTATGTTTAGCTTTAATTATGGATCCTAGACGTATATTAGTTAATTGTATGATACTTATAGATGATATTTTTAGTAACATGAATAAAACTGAGTATATAGATTCATTTAATGATAAAATAAAGACAACTTTATATAATTTATTTGAAGAATATGTTAGAAATTATGGTGAAACATCTAGTGGTCAAGCATCTAGTTTTTTAGGATCACAAACAAGTAGTAGTAGTGGTAGTTCTTTATGGAGTAGATTAAATAAAAAGAAGGAAAAATATATAAAATCAAGTACAAATAATGAATTAGATAATTATTTAGAATCTCTAATTGCTTTTAGTGATTTAGAAATAGATAACTTAAATATATTAAAGTAGTGGTCTACTACAGCTATTAGGCTTCCTATAGTAGCAAAAATGGCAAAAGATTTACTAACGATTCCGACGTCAACTGTGGCATCGGAATCTACATTTTCTACAGGAAAAAGAGTATTAAATGATAAAAGATATAGGTTATCAGAGAAGTCTGTAGAAGTCTCCGTCTGCTTAAAAGATTGGTACGATGCGGTTGACTGTCTTCAAGGATTGAGCTTGAAGTCTGAATCAGAAGAAGACGATGATGCGACATCAACTTCAATAGACAGAACAGACTCTCCAAATTAATAATTCTTGATGTAAAAATTTTAAAAAAAATGTAAAACAAATCATGTAAATATCTTTTGTATTTTTTATGTAAAAAAATTAATGTATTTTAAATATGTTTTTATTAATAAAAAAAAAATTCAGTTTAGGCCCAATGGTTTGGCCCGGTCCACATACGGGCCATGGGCCGTGTCGGGCCCATGGTCTGTAGGAACCGGCCTGGCCCGGTCTAGGCCCGGACGGGCTGAGCTTTTCTTGGGCCGGGCCGGGCATCGTTTTCCAACTCTACACATATCAAATGAAGATCATATAATGCAACCATATCTGAGTCATTAAACATACATGTCCAAGTATTTGCATTGAAGATTTCCAAGTATCAAATATATTCTTACACCAGCTTCATACATTTTCAAGTATCAAATAATGCCAATATGGCAGTATGAACTCAAGAAGGATAATATGAAACACAATAATTGAATTTTGGATGCAGTATCAAATATGAAACACAGTATGAAACTGAAGCAAATAACTGAAGCCAGAAATAATCGAGAAGCGAACACAGTACCTGAAGAAGGATAATATGAAACACAGTATGACAGTATCAACATAGTATGACAGTTGAAAGCAAGTTTTAACTGAAGCAAACACAGTATGACAATAACCAAAGCAAGTCTTAATTGAAGTCTGAAGCAAACACAGTAAGCCTAATTGAAGCAAGTCTTGAACTGAAAACACAGTAGTAATTAAATGCCTTGATTAGATTCTTGAGTTAAAAAGTCTTGCATTGTAGTAGCTTGTGCAGATCGTGCTTTCCTTGGAGGTAGCTTTGTTCTTTCTCCAATAATCTTGAGAATCATGAAACTTGTATTTTGTCTTGACAAATCATTTATCCTTTGCCTTTCTACAAAAACACTCTTTATGGATGATGATTGACTAGTTGATGTCTGTTTGCCTTTCTTACTTCTAGTGAGAGGTCCAATAAAGTCTTTGCTAGTTTTTGTTGTCTTGTACTTGAACTTGTAATACCACCTTTAGAGTACATTCTCTTCCATAATTAGGATTTTCAAACAATAATCAGTAAATTATGTAAATGTGAAGCAAGCTAAAAAGAAAGAATTTTAAACAAAATTTACTTTCTGCCTTGATTGAACCAGCAGGCCATCAGGATGTGTATGTGTCCTAGTGTTGTGTCTAGTTTGGTTACATTTCCTATGTGCCATTACAATGTGGAGTTTCTTGACCTTATTGGGAACATGTTTTTCATCTTTGGATTTGTCCTTCATCTTGAGTTGGCTAGGTTGGATCCTAATGTTAGGTGGACTAATCTGTTTGTAATCCGTGGAAGGACACTATGACATGTCAAGAATAAGATAAACTAAGTGCTCATAAATCTTATTGTTAGTTTTAGTGTGGTAGTAATGGTTAATATAGTCTTCAACATTATGCTTATGTAGAAGATTATAGAAACTACACAAGAGAAACATCCAAGAGATCATCCAAAATGAACGTTAGAAACTACACAATATCTTCGTAACAATATAAATAGCCATCCAAAGCATATAAATAGACTATAACCAGACACTACACAAACAATAGACATCCAGAGCACTACACAAACCAGTCATATAAACTAGACAAACAATATAAATGTCAAGACACTACACAAACCAGAAAACAATGTACACATCCGGAGCATATAACCCGAGCATATAAATAGACCATAACAATTGAAGACCATGTGCACATCCTGAACTTATGAATTTAAAACAGATGGGAAAACCAGAGCATATAAATGTTACATCCAAGGTATATCAGACACTCCGCATTAATAATACTACTTACATGGAGGCAAAGAACCTCTGTGAGATCACACTTATGACATACACATATTTTACTTGCCAAGTCAACCTCAAACGTATGTCACTAGTAATCAATTTCAAATCTAAGCTCTCTAGCATATTGTATGTCACACTTCCTTGATGTCAATTTTGTTTTTTCTAATTTATCCTGTATGTTAGGACACATCAGCTCTGTATGCAATCCCTTTCTTTTTGGTTCCTCCTCGTTACAATCCTCCTAAGGTGCTTAAACAAGCCAATT
The DNA here is from genome assembly GCA_024699735.1 of Posidonia australis. Taxonomy (NCBI): domain Eukaryota; kingdom Viridiplantae; phylum Streptophyta; class Magnoliopsida; order Alismatales; family Posidoniaceae; genus Posidonia; species Posidonia australis. Next base: position 12,934 of record JAMKQA010069735.1, on the reverse strand, counting down.
ATCGGTTTTTCTCAACTCCAAGATAACATTATTCCAACTCTTGGAATTATTGTTCTCAATATGATCACATTTCGATTTGATGCTGAAGGCATGCTTAGTCCAATATGGATATGGAATGTTCTCCATGTACCTTGAAGGTCTCTTCTTCATGAGGAGTGATTCTCCTCATTGCTTGCGTATACTTTGTAAAATCTACTTCATTGTAGGCTCTAACAATAGCTTAAAGTGCATCTTTGTAGACCTTACTCTTGAATTTTTCTTTAAAATTGGCTTGTAAATGCCTCGAACAATATCTTTGGTCTACACCATTCAGCACAGTGTCAAAGGGTTGAACCAAACCTTATGAAAAGAATTTAGTTATATAACTGACATGTCACAAGTATCAAAAAATAAATAGCAATAATCATACAAGAGGTTATCCTTGTGTTACCTTTTCCCTGTTAGACATGAAGGCCCACCACATTCTAGAGTCCCCATTGCCTCAACATGTGTCAAGAATCATATCCAAGTATTCTTCGTCTCATTCTCAACAATAGAAAAAAAAATGGAAATGGTTGACTATTGACGTCCACGACTATAACACTTAGTGGAATCCTTTTGTATGACTCAGATAGATGATAACCATCAAGTCCTAAGAAAGGTTTACAATATGTTATTTCCTTCTTCACTACGTTGAGACATACAAATAATCTCTAAAACAGAAGAGCATTGCTAGAATGTTATAGTAGTTCCAAAGTCTATATCGTTCCTTGTGAGAACTAGTTATTAATGTCAACACCTTTTTCTTACATTTATATATCTTTGAATAAGATGCATTTAAGAGATTTAGCCTTCCACCTTGGGTCATGATGAAGATATTGATTGGCCAACAATGTAGAGGCAGTTTCTCACCCATCTACTGCATTTATAGTTGGATTGCGTGATCTTAATTTGGAAGTTGTACTCTGTGGACATCCATGAAACATGGATTCTATAGTTGAATGTTGGCTCCTTACACTTTACCGTGACTCTTTCATAGTTCTTTACAAATAATAAATCACAACTAAGTCTTACATTCACAAGTCTCACAACATTCTTAAAATGTTGTGGACATGCAAATTTCATCCCAACCTCTGGGTTCTCCTTATCATACGTTGGGTGGTTATCATAATCACTGCTACCCTCATAGTCAGTGTTGTCGTCATCCTCATCATCACTGTCATTCTTCAAGGTTACTGGATTGTAGTCTTCATTCTCTCTTCATCCTCCATGTTGACTTCTTTAAAAGGAGGTACTACTGCATCAATAGGAGTTGGTAGTACATAATCTTCATACTTCAACATTCCAGGAGGTGAATCAACCACCTGTACTTCTATGATGTACATGTCCACATGTTTGGACTTCTTAACAGATTTCAAACATGTTCAAAATCTTTTTGTCTATGTCAAGTAGAAAAAGTCCAATATCTAAATGTTTTCCAGGAAGTTTGTAATAGATTATGCTTCTCTTGTCTATATACATGTCGTCAAGTAAATTCATCAATTTAAAGTATGACATCTTGTCTGGGTCAACATTAGAATAATATGCAATCTCCCCATTCTGTAATTTCTTGGTACTTCATTGTCAAGAAAATCCTCATAATTGCTATCAATTTTGTAGTAAATTTTAGGCATCTACATGTTGTCAATAGGAAAAAACAAAAGAAATTATAAGTATAAATCACTAGAAACATAGGAAATCACAGAGAAACCTTAATTGAAGTGAGATGGAACCCACCATCATCCCCATAGAGAAACCCTAATTGGAGTGAGATGGAATCCACCGTCATCCTCACATAGAAAATCCTAATTGGAGTGAGATGGAATCCACTGTCGCCCCCCACATGCAAACCCTAACTGGAGTGAGATGGAATCCATCGTTGCTTTCATGGAGAAACCCTTATGGAAGTTAAGATGGAATTCACTGTTGTCCTTACAAAAATCACTGGGAGATTTGAAATCTTAATTGGAAATCAATGCGATAGATAGGTAAGAGAAACCAATTGTTGTTGCATCATTGGATCTCAGTCCACTTTGTCGTTGCTCAATCCTCCACGTTGTCGCTTAGTCCTCCAAGGTCTTCGATTAGTCCTCCATGTTGTCGACACAAGCAACCGTTGCCCACCCTCATGGAGAAAGATGAGGAAGAAAAGGAAGAATGAAGAAGAAAGGGATTCGTGAAGCGAAAATAAAATGAAAGGGCATAATTGACCTTTCATGTCAAATTTTAATGGAGTTATCGAACTATTTGTAAATTGAAACATAATACAAGTTTAGGGTATCGGAGTAAATTTTGAAGTTTAAGGTATTAAAGTAAAAAATAGGAATAGTTGAAGATATCATTAAGGAAATTACTCTTTTAAAATTTACTGTTTCACTTATATACGTATCATACACATATCCCACATCTATATTCATGCTTCTTAATGATAATACATAAAGTTGCAAGTCACCAATTCTTCTATTTTCTCGCCTCCATTGTTAAAACTTGCGTAATCAAAAGAGTTTTCACATTTTTCTTCAATCCACAACCTTGAGAGTCCACTCTTCCATAATATTAGTTTGTCATTGTTTGGTGTGATAATTTGCGTACTTTTCTTTCAGAAGCATCTTTTGCTGAAAGTGTTAGTATTGATACAATTGCAGTGCTTTTGCTCTAGTCTAGTTGAGATATATTATTTGTTGTCCATTTAGCTATAATATCTGAAATCCTGGATACATCACTCACTGCCAGGCATTGATGTCATTGCAAAATAACATGGAGGTGTGTATGAAATACCATCCCATACATATATGACAGTATGAGACACTTATGTTACCTTCCCACCTTCAGAACACTGCTACTGGCTCTTCTTGCCGTAAGATAAAGCTTTCTTCTTTCCAACATAGAAAAAAAGCCTTTCATTACTGTAACTTCCCTGTGTTTTACCTTGAGAATTTCTTATCACCAATTCCACTGGTTCTACAATGTTTTATGGGGTTATAGACCCTAAATAATGGAAGAAGAACAGTTACTACACATGCTCTTTATGTGAGTCATATGGCCTGAAATAGACTGGCATTGCCCAATAAAAGTGGTCATATGCAGTTTATTTTAAAAAGTCCATTTCCTTTTTTATTTGACTAATATAATATCTTTGTAGATTTGCATAATTTTTATGGAATAACTATGTACTTTTTAAAAGCCCACACTCTATTACCCATGTCAGTGTTCTCAAGTAAGAAAAATTAGAGTATTCATGCTGCAATTATTTGGTTCTCATACTGCATCTGCTCTGTGGCATCTTAGCATCTGATGCTGCTAGATTATTAAAAATAAAATTGAAGTGGTTTTTAGATGTTTATGATTATGTTGATTTGTCTGTCTCCTCTGCTTGAGCTCAATTTATGTGTCTCGATCTGGCCTTGACAAGTTAAAGACTGCTATTTGAGATTGTCTTTAGATGTTATGTGTAGGTTTTGTGAAATGCTACTTGCCCCATATATTGCCTTGGGCTTGGCTCATCTTAAAAGTGTCCCATTGGTGGTATTTACCCTTGGCATTGGCCATGCTCAAAAGAAGAATATGGAACCATCACACTAACAAAATTATCAATAGGCTTAAAGCCACCTTGCACAAGAGATATCCAAAACTAAATGAGAAATACAACCAAAACCAAGGGGTAAGACTCTAGGCATCTTTCTCCCAGCATATCTTTGGTACAAAGGTTTCAGTTTTTTACATCACTGAGAAGGGTAAAAAATGAGTTGATTTGAAAATTCTAATATAATGCTTGATCCTTTTGAGTAGGAATGTCAGAAGGTGGTGTGGATGTCAAACGGGCATCCACCAGCCCAGTGTCGAAGGGTGGACATCCTTCTCTTCCACTTGTAACTATTCCAACCACAGAATCCAGCAGAGAGAATGGTGTTTTGTGGGCATCGTCACCTGACCGTCTTGAGCTCCCACCAAAACCATTTCAGCATTCAAATAGCTCCGACTCTCCATGTGTCTCTGAATGTGGGTCAGATGTCTTCAGTAAAAGGGAGGTCATACAGAAGCTCCGCCAGCAGCTTAAGAGACGTGATGAGATGATCATTGAGATGCAGGCTCAAATAACAGACCTTCAAAATTCAGTAGCTTCTCAGATTGCTCATTCAGCTAATTTGCAGTCCCAGATTGATTCTGCCAGTTGTGACCTGTTCGACTCAGAGAGGGAAATCCAACGGCTAAGGAAGGCAATTGCAGATCACTGTGTTGCAGACTTGGGATTGCCAGAGAATACTGTATCAGCCCCAAAGTGGCACTCAGATATGAACGGGCATGCAAATGGTTATATCGACAGAGTAAATGATGTTGAGCTGCATTGCAATGGCATAGATAAGGGCAGAGATGGTGAGAGGGTGGAGATGTTAAAGAGAGAGGTTCAGGAACTGAAAGAAGTGATAGAAGGTAAGGAATTCTTGCTTCAGAGTTACAAAGAGCAGAAGGTAGAATTATGCACAAAGGTAAAGGAGTTGCAATCGAGAATTGCCTCTCAGATGCCAAGTATTTTGTAGGGCTTTATTTTGCTCATTTCCAATTTTTGTTTGGGCCTTTTTTCAGGTTTCAAGCTGATCAACTGTTTCTCTTTTTCCCCTCCCTGGATTGTTGTGTATAGTTTTTGTTGCGGCTAAGTGCATATGGTTTTGCATTTGCATGGAATCATTGTTAGGGAAGAACAGATGTTTAATGGTTAGCTAATGTTTATTGTTTCACAATCTGTGATACTTATGAGATTTAATCTAGGAATTTTAATTCACAATTTGGAATTCTTCTGTTTGTAGAGGTTGTGACTTTGAATCTCAGACATCAAAAGCATATATTAGTGTATATAATATTCGAAGTTTGAATTTTATTGAGGTGGTGGGTGATTATCAAGTTTTTTTTGTTAACGGTTGAGATAGATATTATTTTTTCGACATCAATGTCAGATAAGAAATATTTTGTTAAGTAATATTACAGACTTATAGACTATTCAGTCAAAAAAACCATATAGTATCATCAGTATAATGTCAAAAATGGACAACTCAGTATTACATCAAAAAAATCTTTGTTTTCTATTTGTCATATATGAGTCGATTCCATTCATTCATGGCATCTTGAGTTGGCAAGAGAGAAAGGGATAGAAGGTGCTGCAAGGTTCTTCAGAATGTGGTGTCATTGTAGAGATAAATTGTAACATTTCTTCTTTCTCAAAACTTAATACAAGATTTACCACTTAAAATTTCATTAGACACAATATCATTAATAATCAAAAAACTTGTCTTATTAGTATTGCGAAAGATCTTACAATTTCTTTTTCTAAATCAACTAGAAAATGATAGGGAGAAGTAAAATCCACTCAGGGAAAGACAAGTAATGCTTAAGATTAGAGGTGGAAAGAAATAAGTCTCCAACAGATAAAAAACTAAGGTGAAGCTGTGAGTTCAAGAAGAACTTCCAAATCTCAAAAATTCATTTTGTTTTGAGATGAGGCCATTGATGGTGAGACGAAGACTATTTTATTGAAATGAAAATTTCACGTTTTCATGTTCTAATGTCATCATTCTTTAGATACCATAGGTTTATTCTGGTAGAATGTCCCTATTTCTTGTTGAGTGGAGGTTTGATTTCTTTGGTGATTATCAAGCTTCGATCAACCTAACTTCAAAAATTCATTTTGTTTTGAAATGAGGCCATTGATGGTGAGACGAAGACTATTTTATTGAAATGAAAATTTCACGTTTTCATGTTCTAATCTCATCATTCTTTAGATACCATAGGTTTATTCTTGTAGAATGTCCCTATTTCTTGTTGAGTGGAGGTTTGATTTCTTTTGTGATCAAAAGTAATGTGAAATCTTTGAGTTTCTTGGACTTTGTCTATCCTTTTGTCATGGTATTGGTTTTTATTCAATAGAGAACTTTTCTCTGTGTGAAATGATATTATTATATTTTAATTCGTTGCTAATACCTTCCAAGGGATGAATAAAACTCAACTAAAATTCCACTTAGCTATCAAATAAAACTCCAACAAATGGTGAGGTTGCAAATAAAAACTCCAACAAATGTCTTGAAGTACAAAAAGGAATAGTCGAAATAAAACTCCTACATCATAAGCCATGGGATTTTAAAAGGGTTTGGGGAATTTTCAAATACAAGCTTGAAGTTTGGGTGCCTTGGTGTGCTCCCTTGAACATTAGTTTTTCTTTCATGTTCGTGTCAAGTAAAGAATTGTTGCACAAGATCTTATTTTCATTAACATATGTTGATAGAAGTGCAGGCCTCCCATCCCTTAGCTTAAGAATTAATCATACTAATTGTAAAAAAGAAAGAAAGAGAAGAAGAGGAATCAATCAAAAGAGGACAATGAACAACACTTGTTGAGATTAGGACATCGACGGCTGATTAGGAGAAGAGGATGTTTCAAAAAGATGATCTCGTTGTTCTCTGCTCTTCTTTGTTTATTTAATTGTCTATGGTTAGAAGAAAGAAAATTACTTAAGATGTTACAGTGGTTATGTTAATCACAGGAATTAACTAAGTATTGGGGTCTTTTAAGCTAACGATGCTAAAACAAAGATGATGGTAAGCTTATGTATGAAAGAAAAATTTAAGTTCTGGATGGTGTTTAAATTATAGACATTGATTTAACGTTTGGTCAAAGTTTAAGCTTTTATATAAAATTCCCCAAAAGACTACAAAACATTACAGTAAAACTAGCATTGTTGCTTATATGATGGTGTGGTAGTAACTAGGGTGTAATGTCTGGGTGATTTTCTCATTTATTAATGCATCTTTCCTATAGTTTTTGAGAAAACAATTATTTGAAGAGTCCCTTCATATCTAAGTTAGATCAATAAGAGCATTAGAGTTACAGTATAAATTATTTTTATAGGCATATTTGGATTCTTCCCTCTTTAGTTTATTCAATTTATTCGAAGCGACAAAACATCCTAATGGTTGTATGAGAGATTAGGAATTCAAGTCCTACATACATCAAATATATATTATTGTGTACAATATTCAAAATTTCATTGTTGGCCCCACCATCGTAGATTATTTTTAAAAAAAGAGTAACTAAATTTCTAGTGTTTATTTTCAATACTTATTATTGTTGTTTATCAAAAGCTACCCAAGATACTCTTTTGATCCATTTCTACGATGATGGATTTAAAATTATTGAAGATTGCCACATTATTAATCTTTAGATGCCATGATGATATAGCATGGTATAAAAAAAATGAACACTATTGATACGCATGGGATTCTCTAACCCTTGGATGAGCACCACATGGCCCAACCCAAGAGGCTCAAGTCAACAAAGTCCATTCAAGTAGGCTGGAAAGTGATGATGGGCCTCAAATAGTAGGAGAGGCATAATGATGATAGGTAGTCAAAGCAATGATGCTCACGATGGACAAGAAGTATTGAAGGTGATTGATGTGAAATGATGAGAAGGATGGCATAGTAATGATAGTAGAGCATAGAAGAGGCATACTGAAGATAGTGGCCTATGAGGAGCATTGGTGGAAAGCAACACTCCCATCCAAGCCTCAGATGGGATGTCCATGCTTAGTCCATAATTAGGGCCTTCGGAGAGCTTAAGGGATCCCTACAAAATAGAGAAGGTACACGACCATTATCTGTTCAAACCACTTAATATCCACTACTTTCAAGAGACTTACTTGAGTGTAGGAGCATCTTCAATTGGAATCCTCTGGTCTAAGGTATTCTGATCTTATGTTCCCTCATAGTAGTTAACAACCACGCACTACTTTGCAATCGTTGGATCCCTATTAGCACATCCACGTTGAATCAATTAGCACCGTCTATGAAAGGCGACATGAAAAGAAAAGCTCTTTAGCAGCTAACTTGTTGCACCAAGGGAACGCTGAGCATAGTTTGATCATCATTGAATCCTGATAGGACCACAACCCTCGATCATAGCTTGATGGGAGCCCTATGTCGGATTGCTACTCATAAGGAGCCGAATATGAAGGAAGCATGGAAGGCTTTGACTCTTAGGTTGTAGGACTAACAAGCAAAATTAACTATGGGGGCCAGTCAATAGGTGTTTGAAATCCGATACAGGGTCATCGACGTTAGCCATGCCATTAGACAAATGGAAGACTCTTAGGTGACTAGAGAAGAAGATGCAAAAGGGAAAGACATTTATGGCGGAGGTCAAGACAAGTGGACATTAGGAGTCTCCATTTTCCCACTCCATAATGAGTGTTGTAACTAAGGCCTTGCTAATTCTTCACCTAGAGTCTTATCATGGGTAAGGGGGCTTGGTTGACCATCTTCGGTACTTCAATGCTAGATGAATTGGCATAACTCCAATGACACCCTCATGTGCTGCTTGTTGGCTTTCACCTTCAAGGGCACCACTGTCCTTGGTATATCATCTTGGGCCTTGGCTCCATTCACTCCTTCTCGAAGTTCATGTGATAGTTCAAGCGCTAGTTTAGTTTGTGCTAGAAGTGGCAAATGCTAACCTCCTCTCTTCATCAGATCGTGCAAAGGGAGGGGGAAACTCTCAAAAGAATACAATCTACTAGTTTGGTTTGCCCTAGTAATTGTGGCAAAGAATGACCCTTACTTAGTTGCCATCATCTTCCAAAAGATTTGTGATGAATACAAGATCCAACTTAGGTTCAATAGTAGTACATCCTCAAACCAATAGACAAGTGGGGGTTACTAACCGAACATTAAAAGAGGCCTTGGCAAAGAAGGTAGCGAGCTTGAAGGCAAGCACATGGACTAGTGAGCTGGTAGGTAGGGGTGCACACAGTTTGGTTTGGTTTAGTTTAAGGCAAAACCTCAAACCAAACCATAAAGGTTGGTTTAAACAAATTTCAAACTAAATCAAATCACTTTACCTATTAGAATTGAACCACTTAAAATCAATTTGATTTGGTTCGGTTTGTGATTTAACCTTTTAATAAAATACATACAAATAATAAGATTTTTTAACACTTATAAGGCTAATTAGATTTCTTATATTCTTTTAATATAATGTTAATATATAATGGTGTGACCATGTCCGCCTGGGGATTCAACGTGGAGTCGCGCCAAAGGGAGGCCATAGCCATGCTAGGATAGCAAAGGCGTAAGATAGGATAAAACGAAAAGAAAAGGAGTCGCCACCTAGTCTTTTAAGGAAAAGACGAGGAAAAACCACAAACAAACTACAAAAGATTGAATGCATGAGATGTGAATATGAAAGCCAGATGTCCAGAAACCAGAGGATGGGTAAGGAATCCTATTACGCACGGGGAAGGTGTTGGCACCCCCGTACGCTCGAGAAACTACGTCTTTCTAGTCCAATTCGCTTGCTAGAGGTTGAACGAATACTTGCTAAGCCTAGATTGTGCTTTGATCATGCTAATATGAATGTCAAGACAAGACTAGATGGATGTGCATGATGGTATGCAAAAACTGCGAAGAAATTCACACGAAATGATGAAATCACAAAACACAACATGACAAAGAAAATCACATGAAATGATGAGGTTTTTGGAGAGAATGGCTCGAAAAAACATACTGACATCAAGAGAATAAAAAATGCAACCAACTCAAATCATCAGAATCATTGAAGTCATTATAGAAATCAAATGGCAAAATTGCGAAGAAGTCCGTGCAAAACAGGCAAATAGTGACACGTGAAGAAAATCATATAAAATGACGATGTTTTTGGAAAGAAGGCTCTGGAAAACCACACCGAGATCAAGAGCATCAAAAATGCAACCAACTCAAATCATCAGAATCATAGAAAACATTGCGAAAATCAAGATGGAAAAATTGTAAAGAAGTCCACATAAAACGATCAAATGGTGACATATGAAGAAAATCACATCGATATCAAAATGATCAAGAGTGCGGTCAACTCGAGTCATCGGAATCAGGAAAAAGGTCGTAAAAATAAAAAAGGAAAATAATCCGTGATTGGGCCAATGTAGGCCTTTTGGTCAGTTAATGTATGCCCTAGGATAATGAAATCCAAATCAAATCGAGAAATCCGAAAATATGGAATAAAGGGAGTCAAATCGAATATCAAGCAAAGGAATTTGAAAACGGGCTGGAGAAAAATCCACGGAAAAACACATGGGATGCAGGCTTACTCAAAATGAATGACATGACATGAAAATTAAACAAAATGCATGAAAGTGTACTTAAATGTGTAAAAGATGCTGAGGAATGACTTAGACAAATATTATGCATGACTTATGCAAGAACTAAATGCATGTGCGTGAATTAGTGGCATAAGGGCAATTTGGTCATTTCAATAGCTAGATGTGATAAATGTATGTATGTGGATGATGCATGGTCTGAGATATGCCAAAATGTATGCGAAATGTCAGGAACATGTTATTTGTAAGAAAACATGCAAAGGACAAGGCCTTAAAAACAATAAAATGATGTAAACATGGTAAAGGATAGGATTAGGGACTAAAATGCCAATTTAACGAAAAGGAGGAACCTGATAAAAATGTATTCAATGACTTCTATCCTATTTTGCAGATGATGGATTAAATGAAAATGTGGCATTGAGATGTGTGAATATTACACATTGATAATTTCCTGAGAGTTTAAGGTCTAACGTGCAAGATTCACACATAAAGTGCAAATATGACTAAAATGTGGAATTAAAGGTCATTTTACAATGTCAACATGATATTTAAATGAAATCTATGATTAAGTGCAAAATTAAAAATGCAATAAGTGGAAAATGTCAATAATAGGTGTGAAAACAATTAAAAACATAAATGATGGATTTGAAGTTAATCTAATGGTCTGGATGCAAATTTCCTATACTCACTGACTGTATGCTATGACTATAGGAGCTTACATGCAAAATTTCAGGACTTAAAGGTGATAAAAATTCAACTTTTATGATGGTCAATGTGATTATAAAGTTTCTCAAGGTCAGGATGCAAATTTCATAAGGAAAATTCATTTTAAAAAGCTCTGAATGCATGATGCAAATGTTTAGGACTTAATTGCAAAGAAAACCTGATCTCAGGGACTTAATGTTGAAAAATCTTACATTTTTTTTGATGATAACAATTTTGTTGTGTTTAAGCACAGGAGGCTATAAAAGGCCATATGAAGAAAGCAATATACTGAATTGTAAAACAATAATATATGTAAGTGTTATGAGATGTAAAATCATATATTTGTATTCATGAGATGTAAAAACAATGTACTGATGTGTAAAGGAAGATTATACAAGAAAGGATATGTAATTTTTAAGTCACATGTAAATCGGCATACCGAACATTTTTGGAATACCGAATCAGGAGAAAATGGAACATCAGACGGCACACCGAAATTCAAAGAACAAAGGAAACTGAGAGCAAAATCGGCACACCGCAACATTTTGGAATACCGAATTAACCCGACCGTTACAGATTTCGGTCGACTGATTGAATTTCGGCATACTGAATCTTATGTCAGTAAGCAAAAGATTTACTAGTCATTAGTCACACTTAGAGGCAAGCTCATCACTATAAATCAATATGCACCTCACAAACCACTGAAAAATACTGAGCTATCATACTTCTAGTGCTTCAAGTGATTGAGTCAAAATTCCATTCATACTTCGCTCCAAGTCACATTGAGCTTCCACTCCCATTCCGACAAGCTTGACGAGCAAGTGGGAGATCACAAGTTGTGCAAGGGTCACTCTCACCATCAAGTTGCTTTGAGTTATTCTCCAGGAAGGAGAAGGAAATTGCTATTCGAGGCAACAAGCAAGGTAAATTAGTTGCTTGTAAAATTAGAGTTATTGAATAAAAGGGTTAAGTCTCAAGTGGGGAACTTGAGGAATGGACTAAGCCGAGGTTGGCTGAACCACTATAAATTCTCTGAGTACTTGTGGTTGAATGTTTATGTGATTGATTTTTATCTTCATAAATTTGCATATCAAAAGTTAAAATTTAACAAAAATCAAAGATTCTCTATTCACCCCCCCACTAGAGAAGCCTTAGTATCCAACAATTGGTATCAGAGCAAGGTTATCTAGATATAGACTAATTGTCTACTAAATGGCTTCTCCCTCATATCACAACATTGTAGAAGGTTAAAGCATAAATAGAACCCCCTTGTTTGATGGAATAAATTACAACTCTTGGAAGTGTAGAATGATAATCTACTTGAAATCTATAAATTTTGAGTTATGGGATGTTGTTATAAATGGATTCACCTTAAGCTCAAAATCTTATAGAGAATGGAGCAATGAAGAAAAATCCTAGCTCAATTAGATGCAAAAGGACTAAATATCTTTTTTTGTGTTGTAAATCAAGAACAATTTAATAGAATTTCCAATTGTAAAACCTCACATGAAGCTTGACATGTTTTACAAGTCACTTATGAAGGAACTAATCAAGTAAAAGAAACCAAAATTAACATGCTAGTCCACAAATATGAATTATTCAAAATGAATCAATATGAAACCGTAGGTGAAATGTTTACTAGATTTAATGAGATTACCAACACTTTACAATCTCTAGGTAAAGAATATTCTCAAAGTAAGCTTGTTAGGAAAATCCTTAGGTCTCTTACTCCCGATTGGGAAAAGAAAACCACTACTATTGAAGAGGCTAAGGATCTTTCTAACTACTCACTTGAGAATCTTATTGAAAACCTCACATCTTATGAAGAAATGGCTATGCTAACTAGAAAGTTTAAAAAATTTATAAAAAGAGGTAAATTTCAAAAGAAAAGGAATACTATTGAAGCCCCTCTATGCTTCAAGTGTAATAAACCTGGTGTAACACCCCAGTGCTACACAACAGTATGAGAACTACCCAAACACAATTAAAGGCAACTAAGTAGCAATATTAAAATAAATAAAGCTAACTACCCAGACCTGTGTGCGGCAAGTGTAGCTCGAAAAGTTGCACCAGAGA
>JAMKQA010069734.1:0-21344 GCA_024699735.1 Posidonia australis | reverse complement strand
TTTCCATTAAAAGACTAGGTGGCGACTCCTTTCCTTATCCTTTTTGTCTTCCCTTTGGTGTTTCCGAGTCTTGTCTCTTCCTCTGGATTCACCATTTTTGCCGTGACTGTATCGGATCTCCCCGTGTGTTTCCGCACACCAAAGTAGGTTTAGTGAACCGCGCCTAGGGGTTCCACCGGCATAGTCACAGCATGCTTAATGGTTTTGTGTTTGAATTGAGGAGTTTTGAAGTAGACTTGGAGATCTATGCCCCAAGTTTTACTTGTAATTTATGTGGTAGATTAGATGGGTCCTCCCCTCACTCCCACTTTGGGGAGAAGAGACGGCATCAGCCAAGGAGGTTTTCTACAATCACAGAAAACGGTATGCCGAATTGGGTTCGGTATACCGAAATTCCTCCAGGTGAGTTTCCTAGGCCACTGATTCAGATGATCAGGGGTAATTCGATCGATCGCATCAAGGAATTTCGGACGACCAGATGATTTTGGTCGACCATTCTGGCGGGGAACTAATATAACTGACAGAGATTCGAAATACCGAAATATTTTGGTTGACCGAATCTAGAATTTTCGATCGACCGGGACCCTATTCAGTATGTCGAATCAGGACCCAAAACCATATTGAGAAATGCCTTGAAAAATGTTAATAAATTGAGATTAATGCATGATAAATGTATGAGATGCATAGAAATGATTCATGAGATGTTGCATGCAAACATGTTGTTTTAATTATGCTTTCCATGAATTGTGAAACATGAAATATGTAGAATACATGTGGACCCATGTGAGGGGTGAATGCATGGTACAATGAACCATGAATGAATGCCAATGTAAATGATTGGTTTGAGAACTATAGATGAGAAATGTGACACTTAATGTGTGAGATTTATAAAGAATTTTTTGAATGAAAACTAGTTTTGCCAAATGATTTGAAATGAGAAACTGCATGTGGTTTAAAAGAAATTTTCGAGATTTGTAGGAACCACAATTAGACCTGGGCTTGCCGACAGGGGTAGTGAGACCTCTAAAGATGTTGGGGACGTGTCCTTGGTTGTGGTTGTTGAGTTGCGGTCCGGGGTAGGAGCCTCGAGACTGTGGTGGTACTGTAGGACCTGGGGTACGGTAGACCCAAACTACACTCAGTGGCAGTGCTGGTCGGGTCTGGGGTTAGAGTCCCTAGGTGCTCGGGCACCTCGGCATCGTGAGGACACACTCCGTGCTCGTGTCAGTGAGGGTACGTTTTGAGGCTACGGCTGGGGCAGTTGAACTCCAACGCGGGGTGGTTCACCACGACACTGTAGTGTGGTCGAAGGTGGAGCCTCGACAACTGCTTGTGGCAAGGGTGATGCGACTAGTTTTGAGACATGCATTGAGATTTGTATTGAACTAGTTCCTAACCCTGATTTGTTGTGATTTATATTAATAGATAGAATGGTACTTTGGGCTGGGAAACTAGATAGAAATGGTTTTCCTGATTTGTGTATAAAGATTTGTTAATGAGCATGAGATTTTGAAAAGGAAAAGAAAAGAAAGTTTTTAAATAGCATCTTCTACTGATTTTTACCGAACCACGTGTGTTGGCTTTTTGACGACTGTGACTTCTCAAGGTTTCCTAGCAATGCAAAGTTTTCCGTCGTTTTTGTTGTTGTTTTTGAGGCACATACTGGGTGACATTCCTGTCACTCACACGTGGTTTTTCTTTTGCCTTGTCTTAGGTACTCAGGAGTAGGTGCATTCTTGTCTGGTACATCGCACTTGAATCACTTTCTTCGCACATAAGTCTGGGTGTTTTGCTTTGTTTATTTAATTCTATTAATTTAAACTCAATTAGTTGCATTTGGATTGTTCCTATACTATCGTGTAGCGCCAGGGCGTTACAGTAAGTCTACCACCCAAAGAGAGGAACCGAGATTTCCAAGATGATTCTTTGGCAGAAACTTTATCAATAACGGAGGCCTAGTCCATATAAGAGGCTTTTCTAAAGTGAAACAATAAGCCAAGATACTTAATGGACAAGACTTTAGCATCAACGATGAGGACCCGAATAGACTTCATTAATGATTAAATTATTATGTAAAAGTGTAAAAAAAAAGGGTGTAAAAATGTAAAATTTATGCATAAAAGATAATTATGTATTTTTTTAATTAATTATATTTTTTTTATGTATAAAAATTATTTTTTTATTAATAAAAAAATTTATTGATAAAAAAATTAATTATTTTTTAAATTAAACAGCCCAATGGACCAGGCCGGCCCACCAAGCCCAAGGCCTGGCCGAAGGTAGGCCATGGGCCGCGTCGGAAGGGCTGTTACCTTCAAGTCGGCTCCGCCCGACTTGGTCTATAGAGCGGGTCGACCTGGCTCGGTCTAGGTCCAAGCGGACTGCATATTTTTTTGAGTCGGGTCGGCTTGACTCAGTCCATTTTTGTAACAACCCCCAAGCCGCTACTACTAAACCTAGCAACAAATTTTTATTTTATTATTTGTTTTATCTTTATTATTAACCAACAATTACACTAATGATGCAACTAAGACTAAGTACTCTCAACAGGAAATAAAACTAATAAACAACAGAAATAAACTAAACTATCACTCACCTGGATCCCTGATGTGTGGTGGTGTGACTCCTCCTATATGCACTAGCAACCAACAGCTACTATCGTGCACCTGCCAAAAACACACAAAACAAAGCACACGTGAGTGATCACTCAACGGTCACCCAGCACGCACCCCACCTATAACTCGGTAACCTATGCTGAGGGCAACCAAGCACAGGCATCACACTTGGATGCCAACAACCAAAAGGGCAATCCACCGACGCCCAGCACACAAGCACTGGCATTCCTCTCGGACGCTGCAACACCAAACCAGGCAGTCTACCACTGCCTAGCAGGCCACAAAATCACAAAACCATGCCTTAAATACTATTTCTTTTCTTTCCTTTCAAAACCACATGCATGTACTTTTAAAAACCTTTTATGCATGCCTGAGAAAGCTACTCTCGCCATCTCAAGCCGAAAACAACATCAAAAGCACAACTACAGAGACTCTGCTCTGCACAACATGGTCCCCTCTTGACCCAAGCACACACCAAGCCACGGAGCTCCCACAACAATGGAGCCACTGCTCCCAAACAATGAAGCCACCATTCCCAAAGCACTACGCCTCAACAGGAGCCCAAAACCACGACCTTCTCTAGGCCCAGAGCCTGATTTTCCAAACCAGGACTCCTCACAAACACAAGCACAAACAGTGTGTCGAACTGCCCGGTGCCAAGCAGACAATACTGGCCACAAGAAGTCCACCTAAGAGCGACCACAGCGTTCTACACTGCAACGGTGAAGACACCCTGTGCAGGAGTGATCACCGTCCTGCGATTCTCCTCTCTCAAGAGAACCCTCAAAAGCCAACCCCTCCCTGGGAAGGCTGTCCTGTCTCTCAGGACACTACCAACTAAGGAACGCGCATCCCACCCACACTGGCCACCATAGGGTATGCCTCCTCACGGCGCCCTCCACATGGTGCTCAGGAAGGAGTCTCAACCTCCACACCCGACAACACCCGAACCTTAGTGCTCACAGCGACAGCAGGAGTATCATACCTCTCCGTCATGCCACGAAACACCTTAACCTGTGGACCACAACCCTAGCCTCGAAACGACAGTCAAGGAGTATCACACCTCCAAGACCCGACGAATCTCCGCCTTAAGTATCTCGGCCCCCAACGCAAACAGAAAACACCGGAAAACTCTTTCCAAAACTACTTTCAAATCTATAGTACTCTTTTCTTTTCAAAACTTTCTTTTGGGAAAGTAATATTGTGCCCAACAGCGGCACGGAAATCAAAGGCCAAGAAACTACAAACAAGACACAGCTTCGACAGCTCTCCTGTCAGGCCCAGGCAAAAGCACCTTGGGAGTGTTTGGGTCCACGAGCACTACGCTCAACCCACGACTACAACCCAAGAAAACACCAACAGCAAAGCAAACACAACCAGAACTCACACGCCTTGGCGCCAAGTGTAAGACACCTACTGGCTCGTGTCCCTCAGGAGCAAAGTCAAATTAGCTCAAACAAATGGAACAGTGCATTGAATACTCCATTCAGTACACTGCACACAAAACCTAGACCTAGGGACATTATCATTATCCCTAAAGTCCAGTCTAAACCATCTGGGGAAAGAATCTACTATCTCTAAAGCATTTCATCTTTTATTCTACCCAAGCCCTAGGTGAAATCTTACTAATTCAATTTTAGGCAAACCCTAGACCATTCTAATGATTATCCTAATCATTTATGCCAATATGTTTATCCCCCCACCCAAGATTAATATATATATATACATATATATATATATATATATATATATTAATCAAAACATAAGATAACTTAATGCAGAATCAGGGCCTGAATCGGTAGACCGAAATGGAACGGTTGACTGAATCTGGACTCAAGGCACTAGATCGGCAAACCGAAAAACCACTCGGTCGACCGAAAACCCCTGATTCGGCAGACCGAAATCGTTCAATCGACCGAACCAAAAAATTTGTCAACACCCAAGACTCCTAGAACGGCAGACCGAATAAATTCGATCGATCGAACCATGGGTCGAGGAGACAATCTGCAATAAAAACGGCATGCCGAACCAGGCGACTGCAGAGCAACCCAAAATGAGACCCAAAGCCCAATCCTGCAAACCACCAATCCAAACCACACAAACAATATATCAAAATGAAGATCTCAATGAGATCTTCCAAACCAGATAAACAATACCGAGATCCATCAAGTGGATCTCGAGAAAACCACAGAAAATACAAAGGAGACACTATTCACTCCCCAACCATAAACACGGCCCTAAATGGCCCACAAATGCACAATAAATTCAATAAAATTCACTACAATTACCAGCACATTAACATGCACCTATGGTACAAATTTGGAATCAAAATAAAATCTACGGAGTACGTACCTCCACCGAAGACATAGCGACGCTCCTCCTCTAACCACGAGCTGCTTCTCTCCTCCATGCGACGATAGCGGCACGGCGGCGGCTGCAACCTCCTCCTCCCCACCATCTCCGTCTCTCTCTCTCAACCCCTCTCTCCCTCCTATCTCCCCTGTCTCTCTTCACTCTCCCTCTCCCACGTGCGAGGAGAAGAAGAAGGGGTGGGGGTGGGGCCTGGGGAATGGGAAAAGAGGAAAAGAAAGAAATGAAAGGGAAGGAAAGAAATGAAGTTATAAGCACGAAATCAAACCACGCGACCTTCCACATCTATGTGACTCGTGCCACCAGGGACCCGCCACCAAACCGCCATGGCCCAAGAGAAACCACAAAACTCCTAAGAGGGCCAGTACAGTGCCAAAACCACACCACGACAAAAGACGATAAATCCACAATCCAAGCATCAGACACCACTGAGAACGTGTCCCACATTAGACATTAGAACCTCTAAAGCCTAATGTACCTGAATTCACCTTAATTATATGACTAAAACACCACTCTTAAAACCTGGGTCGTTACAATTTTCCAAGTCTACTTATGAGTATATGACTGGAGTCGTGCGATATGCATCGTCGTCACTTTTCGGTAATAATTCTTTTTTTTTGTACAGAACAAAAGGAATTTCTGGTAATAATTCTTGAACCGCAAAAGTTTATATCATGACACATGCTGATCAACATTGGAGAAAAGCTTACACGGGAGGGTTTCCTCAACTTGTTTTCTTTTCTTTTCTTGTCTTTTCTCTCTCTCTTTTTTTCCTTTTTTTTTTCTGAGGTAACCGGGAAGTCCTTCCCTTTCAGGTAGAAGGTAAATCTGAGGAAGGCGATATTAACCCGCACCCATCGACAATCAAGAATATAGGAAATCCTGAAATAATCCTCAAATTCGACTCCAAGAGGAGTTCAACTTGAGACCCCACGGTAGGAAGGATACCCCAACTTGTTATTCCCTACACTTTTGTAAAGCAAAACCATTACAGTGGCGGTCTCAGTATATACACCATACTTCCTCTCTCCATTACAACACTTCGTCGGAGTGTCAGTGTTTCGTTAAGCTTTTGGAGGAAGCAAAATCTAGAATGAGGGTGTGTTTACTTCATGGTTTCTTCAGCTCCAAGTACTGTTGGGAGCTCCATATGTAAAACAGACAACATTTCTTGAGTCAACCGCAATTGTCAAAATCAACTCTCATTACTGCAGCAACAAGCAGTTAAAATAAGAATTGTTAGGAGTTGCTAAAGGTTACACCCAAGTAAGAGCTGCTAAAGTAGCACCTCTTGCCTCAAGAGTCCAACTCAGCTCTCTTTAACAAAACGCATCCTAAGACTTATTTGATTGATTTTTTTTTTTCCAAGAATCAAGCATTATGTGTACTATGAATGCTTCGGAGATTTGAATGATTTGTTATAATAATAAGAGGGAGTTTATCCTTATCGATTTCAATGTGGTAACGGTCCACAATGGTTGGACTCTACAATAGGAAGTTATTTAATTTTTTTTCACTTTTTGGTCAATCAAGATTTTCCCCTTTTTTTCAATTATTTTGTTATAATAATAAGAGGGAGTTTATCCTTAGCGATTTTGTTGTGGTAACGGTCCACAATAGTTGAACTCTACAATAGGAATTTAGTTAAATTTTTTTCCAATTTTTAGTCAATCAAGATTTTCCCCTTTTTTTCAATTATTTTGTTTATATTTTTTCAAGAACTTCCATTATTCTTTCTTATTTTCTGTTTTTCTTAATTCAGTTTTTTCTTTTATGGGTCGCACAACCCATGTGTTTGGACCACCAGCGGTCTAGACCGCTGTTGAAAATCTCCGTATAATAATAGATCTGAAGGTTTCCAAAGTTGCATGATTCTCGGTTGATGCATGTTTGCGTCAAAGTTTAAGCAGGAGTTTGTCACGACCATATCTGAACATTACAGTAAGATAGAAGACTATTGTAATCTACACCGACGTTTGAATCCTGATGTCAACATTGTTAAGAACATTCCCCACAATTCATCTACAATTTTAAAAAATAAAAAAACTTAATCCTGTTTGCATACTTCACTAAATACTTCATCTCCTTTCCTAGATGATAAAGTCAAAGGATTGGCAACAGACATGTTAGACTAAGTCCAAATATTCACAATTTATGTGACTTAACCAATTTGATTAGTAGACTAGCTTAATTATGAGATAAATTAAATTAAATAGTATATAACAGACATTATAACACAACTATAAAGTATGCTATATAAGAAACATCTTTCTAGGATTTCAACACACAATCACAACCTAGCTCTTCGTTCTCTTACCTTGAAAAAACTCCCTCCATAGGAGTGAAGGTGATTACTGTACAGATAACATCAGGGAAACGCTTCCATATCTAGATCAACGACATGATGACATTAGGTAAGTCTCATATAGTTCTATCAAGTGACATCAGAGTTATATTTTTATCATTGTTTTTTGGGTTTGGGAAGATTTCATCATATGGCTTTGTTTGTGCACATTCGGTTTCGCGTACTACGATGAAATTATGAGGGAAAAGGTATTAAATATAATATCCAGCATTTTAGGTCATGTGGAGGTTGTTTTCCGATCATTCCTGTATGTTTCCTGTAATCGGGATCGTTTTCAGGCCAACATGGGGCGGAATTGACATTTTTTCGCCATTTAAGATGATTCTGGCAGTCAAAAAGGCTTTTTCATGATTTTTCCCGACCATTGACGGCCAATCTACCCTATCATGGTCGGAAACGGCTATGACGGCCATTTCTAGGCACCTTCTAAGTGCCAAATCGGCTGCCAAGCGCCTAGGAGGCGCCCCTATAGTGGCCTGGTGGCCACCGAAGGCTATCTCGTCGTCGTCACCTTTTTTTCTTTCCACTTTTAAAACTTGTTAGGGTTTTTAAGTTTTGTAGTAAACCGATTCGGGGGGATCTATTTATCCAACCTACCCATTTATTTGATTTTGTGATAATTGCATATTAGTTCCAACAATTACGTTTTCTTACATTTGGATTTTTATTTTAACTGGAAAACTCAATTAAGTCCTCTGATTTAATGAAAATCCCATTGAAACTTTTTTTTTTTAAGTCTTGAGTTTTCTGGTTATAATACTCAAGTTATCTGTTATTATGAAAAACTCTGTAAGTTTTTGAAATTTATGTTTAGTCCCTAAAGTTTAAATATTTGTTCCAAAATGTGATTTTTGCGTGATCAGAATATAGTTTATTTAGAATAAACTACTGTGGTTTATTTTAATTGCATTTCAATCCATATTTCATGCTTTAATGATTAAATGTTTCTAGAAAGCATGTTTTAAGGGTGATTTAGACTGAAGTTACATGATTAATTATCTAAATATTTTATTCATGTGACTTTTATATATTTTGGATAAATATATAATTATTTTGCATAATTACATCTAAGGACAAATTAGACCTATGTGTGACAGTTTTATATCTATGCTATCAAGAAACATGCTTTAATTATTTTAACATATTATAAAGTTATTTTAGCATGATTAAAGAGGTTTTACATATATTCTGTCCAACTTTAAAGTTTCACAAATGCTACATAATTTTTACTTTTAATTTGGACGACTTGAAATCTCACCCATGTGATACCAAGTAAGAAAATTTGATTATTTTAATTACATAAAGTCTATATTTAAAATCTAATAAAGATGGTGTTCGAACTTGCATTTAGATAAATGAAATTAACAAATTTTCATCAACGTGAAACTATTATGCTTATATCTAAATGGATGGAATAATTCTGTTTGTATAATTAATATGAAACATTTTAGTATCCAACGATGCTATGTTATATAGACATTTATGCATGTAGAATTAGTTTCATGTTTATTTAATTTACAGCATGTTATTTCATCTGCCAATGTAGAGTTATGATGATGTTATTGTTAAATATAAAGTTTTAATGTGAGTAATTTTTGTAACTTTTTCTATTAATAAAAGTACTTTTTTTTTAATGGTACAAATTTTCCTGAATGGAAAGAATCATTACTGTTTTAATTGGGCCAGATGGATTTGGACCTTTGCTTTCGAGTGGACTTTGTTTCTACAAAGCCCGTAGAAGAAAACAATACAGATGCAAAGTTCCAATATGAAAAATGGGAAAGGTCCAACAGGTTGTCTCTTTCGTTTATGTTCCAGCATATACCTAGAGATATTCGAGATCTTGTGACTTCTAATACTCTAGCAACGACTTAGTTGGAAATGATTGAGCAACAATTTATTAGATTCGACAAAGCTAAGGCAGGTGCCTTGATACAAAGATTTACTTTCATGCACTATATCGAAAAAGAAAACATAAGAGAATATATTATGACTATGTGAGATATAGTAGGAAAACTGAATGACTTAAAGATTACTATTTTAGACTCATTTTTAGTCCACTTCATCTTGCAAATACTACCACCTGAGTATGACCTCTTTAAGGTCTCCTACAACACACATAAGGATGCATAGTCAATAAATGAACTTATGACCAAGTGTGTTCAAGAGGAGAAAAGGCAAGTTGTTTATCCTTTGATCAACAAGATGAATACCGTGAATCTAGCTAATAACGGATTAGGGGACCACGCATTTAAGGGAAAGAAGATTCAGAAAAACTATGAAAATAAGCAGAAACTTGGTGTGGCCAACAAGCCCATCAATAAGGATAAGTGCTATTTCTGTAAGAAACATGGACATCAAAACAAGGATTGCATGAAATACAAGAAATGGATTGAAAAGAAGAATTCAGGTAATATTATATCTATTGCAAGCCATGAATCAAATTTAACTTCTATTCCTAGTAGTACTTGGTGGATTGATTTGGGTGCCACTATGCATATTTCAACCACTTTGCAAGGATTTCTGATAAGGCGGCCTCCAACTGAGTGTGAAAGATTCGTTATTTCGGGAAATCGGATGCAATCGCACCTAAAGTTAGTGGGAGACTCTAGAATCACCTTGGAGTCTGGAGAACTACTGATTTTAAGAGACTACTTTTATATTCCATCTTTTCAGAGAAACTTAATATTTGTAATAAAGTTAGTTAGATACAATTATAATGTTTTGTTTAATGCTTCTCAAATATCTTTAATAAATTGAATGTCTCTTTTAGTTCTGAATTTACAGTATCTCTAATATGTACTAATAAAAGAAATAGAGTAAGTGACGCATTAAGTATTTTGTGACATAGAAGATTATGATATATATCCCAAAACAGGGTGGAAAGATTAGTGAAAGATGATCTTTTAGGAACATTGGATTTCATTAATTTTGAAACTTGTGTTGATTTTATAAAGTCTAAAACAACCAACACATACAAGAAATATGCCACAAAGTGTCAAGCTACGTTAGATTTGATTCATACAGATGTTTGTAGACCCTTTAGTCCATGTTTTACAGGCCATAAATACTTTATTATTTTTATTGATGACTATTCTAGGTATATGTATCTTTGCCTCATTCATGAAAAATCTGAAGTCTCTCAAGCTTTTAAAGATTTCAAATTAGAGGTAGAAAAAAAATCAGGAAAACCTATTAAGATAAACAAATCAGATAGAGGTGGTGAGTACTATGGCAAACACACTGAGATGGAACAGATGCTAGGATCCTTTGCACAGTTTCTTAAGGATAATGGCATAGTACCTCAGTACACAACGTCAGGCAAACTCAATATGAATGGGGTTGTTGAAAGACGAAACAGAACGCTTAAAGAAATGGTTAGAGCTATGATGAATTACTTGACTTTATCAATCTCCATGTGGGGTAAAACTTTAAAAACAGCAGTACATATTCCGAAAAGGGTTCCTACTAAATCCGTAAAGAAAACTCTACGAGTTATGGACCAACAAGAAACCCTGTTTAGGTTACATGCATATTTGGGGATGCCCAATTGAAGCTAAAATTTATAACCCACATGAGAAATGTCTGGATTCAAGGACAATCAATGGATACTTCAGTGGTTACCTGGAGTGCTTGAGAGGCTATCGATTTTACTGTCCAACACATATCACAAGAACAGCTAAAAATGATAGAGCTATCTTCATAGAGGATGGTTGTATTAGTGTAAGTATCCTTAGGAATTATGTTTTTGAGGAATTTCAGGATGATGTTATTGTTTCCAATCAGGTTTTTGAGAACAATAATGTCTATCCTACTCAAGAGATTGAGACGTATTTACCACTTATTGTTCCAATGAACAATACTTCAGAGATAATTACACTGGCTCAAGAACAACCACATGAACAACTAGTTGAAGAGCCGATTATTGATCCACATGTTTAGGTTTTACATGAGGATCAAGAGGCCAATTTAAGAGGATCCAACAGACAAAAGAAATTAACTATTCCTTCAGATTATGTAGTATATTTATCTGGTGAAGACATGAGACAAGGGATCGACGATCCAGTAACGTTTTTACAAACCATAATTGTGTGAACTCTGACAGTTGGTTGCAAGCCATGAAAGAAGAGCTTGTTTCTATAGACTACAATCAAGTCTAGGAACTCGTTTAGTTGCCTTTAAAAAAGAAACCAGTTGGTTGTAAATAGGTCTATAAAACCAAAAGGAATTCAAAGGGATTAATTGAACGATATAAGGCCAGACTAGTAGCAAAGAGCTTCACACAAATGGAAGGCATTGACTATTACGAGACTTATTCTCCAATTTCCTCAAAGGATTCATTAAGAATAGTCATGATTTTAGTAGCTCATTTCGATTTAGAGCTACATCAAATGGATGTGAAAACAACTTTCCTGAATGGTGAGTTGGGGGAAGAAGTGTACATGCAACAGCCTCAAGGTTTTATAGTTAAAGAAAAGGAACATATGGTTTGCAAGCTAAAAAGTCTATATATGGGCTCAAGTAAGCTTCTAGACAATGGTACTTCAAATTTAATAAAGTTATTATGTCCTTTGGGTTTAAGGAAAATATTATTAATTAATGTATATACCTGAAGGAAAGTGGGAGCGAATGGATACTACTTGTCCTTTATGTAGATGATATTTTACTTACAAGTACATGTCTTAGTTTATTAAGAGAGACTAAAGACTTTCTATCTAAGAACTTTGATATGAAGGACATGGGTGAAGCCCATTATATTATTGGGATAAAAATTCATCGTAACAGGTTTCTAAGCATGCTCAGGCTGTCTCAGAAGTCTTACATATCAAGTGTGTTAAAGAAGTTTTCAATGGAAAATTGTGCTCTTGGTAAGGTATCAATTGTAAAGGATAATAAACTAAGAAAATTGCAATGACCTCAATGGGATTCAGAAATACTTGTAATGAAGGATAAACTTTATGCTGTAGTAGTTGGGTGTCTCAACTATCCACAAACATATACTCGACCAGATCTAGCCTTTGTCACGGGTTATCTGAAAAGATATCAAAGTGATCTAGGACTTTCACATTGACAAGTTGCAAAGAAGATTTTGAGATATCTACAAGGAACCAAAGATCTCATGCTCACATACAGACGATCAGATCAACTAGTGGTCATGTGATTCTTTGGCTCAGATTTTGTTGGACGTGTTGATATAAGAAAATCCACTTCAGGTTATATTTTCTTACTTGTTGGAGGAACTGTCTCATGGTCTAGAACCAAACAGAAGACAGTTGCTGCTTTTACCAATGATGTTGAATATGTAACTTGCTATATAGCATCTTCGTAAGCTATTTGGATACACAACTTTATCACATATTTACGAGTCCTGGGCTCTGTAATGAAATCCATAAGGATATATTGTGATAATGAGGCGGTAGTTAAATTCTCTAACAATAATAAGAGTTCTAGTACATGTAAGCATATGGAGGTCAAGTTCTTGATTGTAAAGGAGAGAATTAGAGATCATTTGATGTCTATGGAGCATGTTAGAACTGATTTAATGCTAGTTGATCTTCTTACAAAGACACTTCCTCCTGGTACCTACAGTGAACATGTGCTTAAGATAAATTTAGTCAGTTCTTTTGAGGTTTTGCTTTAATGCTTTAGACACTAATGTATTATGTAATATCACACTTGTTTTGATGATCTCTGTTAAGTAGTTTTTATTTTGTTTATTGAACTATTATTTTATCATTGGATAAATAAAAGAGAATAAACTTTAATTTTATTATCATGATATTTGTAAGTTTATTCATAAAGTATTGATTACAACATAAAGTGTTCAATTATAACTTTAATCTTAGATATCTTAATGCATGGAAGGAACATAAATTTTAATAATGTACTACCGCTATAACTGGTATCTATGAGGGTTGTTATTTTGAATGAAGGTTAATATGGCTTATTAAGCAATTGGAAAGTAGTTGCTCCACATATGGTTTTGTCTAGCATAAGGTGACTTGGATAAGTTAAGTAGGAGAGATTATTGGACTTAAGTCTAAATGTCCAATTTATGTGACTTAACCAACTTGATTAATGGGTCAACTTAATTGTAAGACACATTAAATTAAGTGGTTTATGAGAGATATTATAACACAGCTATGGAATGTGCTATATAAAGGACATTCCTTTAGAATTTCAACACACAATCACAACCCAACTCTTCCAGTTCTCTTGTCTTGAGAAAACTCCCTTCATAGGAATAGAGGTGATTATTGTGAGGATAACATCAAGAGAATGCTTTTGTATCTACATCAACGACATGATAACATCAGGTAAATTCCATATAGTTCTATCTAGACATACACTAACTAACTTTTTCTCATAGAAACTTGTGTGTTTTTCTTTATCATTCGTCCCACGAATAAATTTCAAATGCATGATATTTTGTAAACGGTAATTGCCTCAAATGCATGATATTAAATTCAAAATATAACCAAATTTTTAACGTTTTAATTGGAAGGGTTTTTTATTTCGGATTTTTCCACTTTCATATTAAGTGTTTCATTTTTGTGTGTTGTTTAATTTGGGAGTATTTTTTACTTTGGTGCGTTTTTCAACTTTAAAGTACAATTCGGTTTTTAAGAATAAGATTTAGTTTTATTGAACTTCTTTTGCCTTTCAATAAGCTTTATCAAAAAATGTGTTTCTTAGAGAAAATTTTCGGTTTGATTTTGTTAAAACATAAAACCATTGATGATCTATATATCAATGGATCTATGAACAGATATTGGATCACGGATATTGGTTCTATCACCATTGTAGAAATCTTCATGAATGATGATTATTACATGTTATGAAAAAAAAAAACAAAGATCTAAAAATCATTCCCAACAGATATGAAAAAATACATCATCAAGTCATCAACGTCAATTGAAACTCTCATCCCCTGATTCACTCTCCTAATCACCTTCCGGGTTGGGCGACTTGTGCTGTAACTAGAATCGCAGGAGCAAGTAATGAGATGCCTCCATCATTTGACGTTTTTGAGAGAGAGTAGTCCTATAGAACAAGGCATACAAAATGATGGAAAACGGAAAACAAAATGCAACGCTAACGCTAACGCTAACCTTGAAAGCACAGACGATAGAGTCGTCGATGGAGCCTTCAATTTCCACCATAATCTCTTTCTAGGTTTTCAAATTTCGAAACCACATGAAACAAAACAAATACAAAATGATGGCAGTCATTATTGAGCACTGCTCTTCGTACGGTAAACGTCAGTTACGTTGAGTTAAATTTTTGAAATTAATATTATTTTAATAACTTATTATAAAAAATAAATCTTTTTACAAAATATTTTTAAAATAAACATCGCGTGCGTCCATTTAACACTTGTAATGTTTTTTTCTTATTTATAATGAATTCAACAATTACATTATTGAATTCAGTTAACAATAAAATACACATACTCTTATTGAATCTATCAAAAAAAATTGAACTTCATTTTAACTAAATTCAATGCTTACAAATCCAACAGAATTTAATGAACTAGGTTCCAACTTATATTTTGTTAGTCTTCTCCGTTGAAACATCTAAGTGTATTGAATTCTTCGATTCAAAAGTCAAATTAAATATAAATAGAACTTGACAATATCAAAGTCAAATTCTGCAAGTTAAAAAAATCAGAACAGGCAGCTCTTGTTATAGAGTAACTTGTTCATTATCAATCAACATAATCATTATAACTTAACAATTTAAACAAAAATGATTAAATATGAACATCAAACTAAAATAATTAGCTTAATAATTAATATAATCATCAAATATCTCTAAATTACAAATCAAACTACAAATTAATCCAACCTACAACAACTTAAACATGTAAGTTTAAATAAGAGAAATTCAATACATAAAAACATCAAATAAAGTTTCAAAATAAGAGAAATTTAATACATAAAAACATCAAATAAAGTTTCATACTCTAAATCTAATTTTTCCACATGTACTTTCACAATAGTTACCTTTATCATTCAAGCTCAGCATAACCACCATTGTATCATTATTTGCGATTTCAACACAAGTCTACAAACAATGCAAAGGTCACTTGCATGATATCTTAATATCATAGTAACGTCGATCAAATCTAGTAAGTTACTTTTACAACATAAATCAATTACTTTAGAAATACTACCCTCATTGTCTGTAAGTTTTTCCATTTAGTAAACTAATATTGATATCATATAATTTATCATAACTTACAATGAGAACTCCACTATAAATTAAAGAAACACATATTCTTATCATTATAAGTCTAAAAAATTTCAACAACATGGATTAAAATTTCAAAAAAAGGAAGAGACATACCTTAGAGAATAGTGGTTTTCCTGAACTTGACAAGTTGACACAATGTCGTCATTTGTGACACCAAAAATAGTCCTCCTTGCAACTAGAGCTAATGAGGATGTAAAAGAATGGATGTGGGGAATAGAGTGGGGACTTAGAGGAGTAGAAAAGGTAGAGCCATAGCTTCTCTAAGGATTAGAAATGCCTTACTGCCCACGGTGGTTATGTTTTGTAGTAGATTGAACTTGACTTCATAAGAGTTAAGTTTTACTCTAAATGAATTCAATTTTTAAGACATGGAGTTTATATGATTTAAATTTTCCAAATGTTGAAATGAATTCAGATTTGAATATGTCGAATTCATAAACACTAGGTTAAATGTAGAAGTTGAAACCTACGTCCTTGAATTTGGTTTTTTAAAACCAAATTTCTTTGAAACACAATTTAGTTTTGTTATTGTCGAATTCAATGAAACATATTGTAATTGAGTGTTATTTACTGTTAATTGAGTTCAACAGTATAAATGTCGAATTTATTAAAAATAGGAAAAAAATACTGACGGACCAGATGAACAAATAAGGCCCATCTGAATCCTATCAAAAGCTTAATTTTGAAAATATTTTAAGTGAAGGTTTTATTTTGTAATAAATTATTAAAATAATATTATTCAAAAAATTCGCCTCTCTTGAAAAGTCTGCAGCCTTATCAGAAAATAATTCCTTGGGTACAAAACTCCCTATTCGATGGATGTAGTTCCATCCGATCCTACGGTTGAAAACGAAGACCGTTGCTGTAGAACCCACGGTCTCAACCTCGGTAGAATAGCTCTCTTTTTATATAATAGATCGCATATTTTCGAACCGTGAAATGAAACAATCAATACGTTTTCTTGATGTGTACCAATGGCAGATTATGGTTTTCCAAGAAAATTAGACGACAGGAGTCTAGGGTCACCGGCTACCACACACCTAGTGCACAAAAAAATTTCTAAGGAAAAAGTGTAGCCTTAAAAAACTCAACGCCAAATAAATTTATTTATAACAACAAAAAATAGTAATTATGACCTCCAGAAGGTCTGTTAGCAGCCACAGCTTCAATTAAGTATTTTTAGACTGACGACCTCATTATATTTAATATAACAAACTTTTAGCTTGATATAAAAATCACTGCTAACTAAACGGGAGAACAAAAAAACCTCGAAAATCTGTCTTGACTGAAAAATAGTCACTTTAGGTGAAAAAATTTTGATCATAAAACTTCTTCATGATTGTACAAGATCTTTATAATTGTACAAGAGATCGAAAATTCGACTTCTACGAACATCATATATATTACATTACTTGACGATGATTTCTCATAACCAAACGTTTGAATATAATATATATTAATAACCATTTACAAAAAAAACTTTTAATCATAGATAACCTTAAACAAACTCTAATGAAACAAGAATACACATTAGCAGCTGTCTTAAGCAGCTTGTTGAATAAACTGCCCACGTTAATGTTCTTACAAGCACAAATCCACACAGAAAACTGAATTTGCAGCAAAAATACGTCTATAATGGGGGAGAAAGTAAGCTAACAGCTCAACAAATAAACAGAAAAAGAAGCTAGTGCCTGGCTGAAGAAACTCATTATGGCAACACTAGACTTTTTTTTTTTTAATACGCCTGGAAGAAATCTAAACAGAGCTCATCTATGTAAGCCAATTCTAATAATTCAGTCCATCATCATCACCATCCTCCATCTCCAGATCCCCATTCTCAGAACCTCCTCCCATGATTGTTAGGAAAACAAGAACAGCAACCAGTTGTGCGGCAAGAAAGTATTTGGCTCTTCTTCTTCTAGTCTTCTCTTCCTCCGTCTTCTCCTTCTTGGCTTTGGGTTTAGGATTGGAACCTGCACATCATGTATAGTCGTATAAACTTTGAAAGAGCGAGAGAACAAGAACAGGGTCATCAGTCATGGAGATGGCTCCTCGTTAAAAGATCAAGCTAAACAGGAAAACAGAAATGCATCTGCACACAACATTTGCAGCTACTTGATTCTCAAGTTTAAAGAGCTCATTACATCTGAGCCTGTGCTGCACTATGATTTTTCCCGAGTAGATCTAAGTTACAACTAGAAACACAAACGGACTTTTCTTTGACATATTCAAGATGAATCTATAAACCAGACACTGTACAGCTTTCACATGAACCCCACAGACACTCTACACTTTTCACATGATCTGATCAGCCATTTTCACCCTTCATAAATCATGATCCTACCACGGAGTTGATTCTAAGATCTGGACTTTGTACTCTGCCAAGCAAGATTATGGCCCAAAAACATTACAGGTCCATACTTAATTAGATTAGCCATTAATAATTGATAAGAAGTACAACAGAAAGGTAATGATGGAATACCAAGTTTCACAATTAAAGAATTTAAACATGAACAGAAGTCCGTTCCACTAAATTTTAACTTACGCCAACGGGTAGAAGTCTGGCCTCTAGGCGTGGATGGTGTTGAAGAATCAAAAGGAGATCTTGGTATCGATGATGACAAATTGGCCTCTAAAAATTCACTCTTCAAATTCTCAGCATATTTTACAAGGTTATTGTGTTTAACAAGGAGACTCCGCAGCATCGATGTATCCTGCAGTGCCAGAAGGATAAAGTAGATGTGAATGCATTAGTCCAAATGCAAGGACAAAACTGAAGCCACATGTAAAGGCAGAAGTATAAAGTAAGTATTGCTATATCATCAAGGGCTATCATTGACAATACTGTACATGAGGAAACTAAAAATTTTAAAAACATTAAAGATGAGAAGTAATGAAATTTGATCAATGCAATTTAAAAGCTGAGCAAGACACTGTTCAAAAAAAAAAACTGAGCAACACAAATTATTCCTGTTACTCCCATGGTGCTAAATGTCTACGTGTGTCACCGAAATTTCTCCGACACGTGTCTTATTTTCAATTTATCGACATGACTTCGACACGTTATCGAAATGAAAGTTTTCTGAACAAATATAATTTTTTTTTACCGTGTTTCCACCAATACAATTCCGACATACCGATATTTCCCCAACACATATCTATTTTTCAACTTATCGAAGTTCAACACGAAATCGACATGTAGAACCATGGTTACTCCTCAAATTTAATAGAATTTTCATAAGGTGAAAATCATTCATCACATTCAACCATATGAACTGCTTTGGACAAACTAAGAAATGATTTGATATGCTGATAGCCTG
The DNA here is from genome assembly GCA_024699735.1 of Posidonia australis. Classification (NCBI taxonomy): domain Eukaryota; kingdom Viridiplantae; phylum Streptophyta; class Magnoliopsida; order Alismatales; family Posidoniaceae; genus Posidonia; species Posidonia australis. Next base: position 2,418 of record JAMKQA010069734.1, on the reverse strand, counting down.
TCATGAGTTAACTAAGTAATAAATACATGTCCGGCTCATGAAAGTTTAGACTTCTGACAGGGACCCTGAGATTGGGACCAGTCAGTATATCAACTAAATGACTTTGTGGGTTTTTTCTTGTGCTTTAGTTCATTTTTGTTGCACACGGTTCAGTGTGACATGGACTGTGGGTTGGGTTTACTAATAAAAAAACTGTCAGGCCTTACCAACAGATTGAGTGGCAGTTTAAAAACTATAATTTCTTGAAACCCATAATCGATCTTTTGAGCAACACCTAATCAAGTTTTTACTTTGAATGAAGAATATCAACAAAAGGTTCCCCATGTCACCTCCATCTTCTAGAGAAAACAAGAACCATAATATACAACATGCATTTGGTACTTGATCTAACAAAAAAGACATTTTCTATTAATAGGTTATACATTACACAATCTAAATCACATACTCATATAAGTAAGAAAGCAAAGTGAAACATTGAAACATCATACTGTATCAGTTGTGATTCAGTTCTATATGAAGAAAATTCCTGGTTCAAGCAACGTTTTTCAATAGGAAGATCATAAAAGCATAATTATACAACTAGCTTATGTTTGCAATATCAATCTAAAATATTTGAACTATATGCTCATTGTCAATCAAACTTTTTTTTTGAGAAAGGATGTTGGCAATCAAACATTTACTTTTTCCCTTTTTTGTAAGAAAGGACGTTGCCAATCAAACATATGCAGATTGAAAACTGCAATGCGGCAATTATATCATTAAATTTGTAGCAACTTTGATCCAAAACTCTTTGTTCATTGTTAGATATTTGAAAATCCACTAACAATATACCGATTACCAGCACAATGTGAATGGACAGAAAACCTACTATTCTCTAAAAACTAATTATTACAAGGTGCAATAACAGCGGCAGTGCATATCCTTGCATAACTAATAAATTATAGATCTCTAAAATTCCTTTTCAATGTTAAAAGTAAATAACCCTTGGCAAATAAATAATGATCTGGACACATATCCCAATTCAACAATAACAAATAAGAAAAAGAGGTCACGATGTAAGAGAGGGAAATTTACATCTGAAGTATGAAGAACAAAAAGAGCATGTCCAAGAAAAATAGCATCCAAACTTGTGGGCCTGGGAATCAAAAGAAAGAATACAAAAATCTTTATAGGTCAACAACATACTGGAGTTCTATTTTAGTGGGGGGGGATATTAAAAGCAGCATGTGTAAGGTAAATACAAAAGATACTGTGAGAAAAATACATACCTGTCCTCGAAGAAAAATTTCTGTTCCCCTAATCTTAAAGATAGAGCTTCATAGGAAACTTTAGCTCTCCGATATATCTGATCATGCAAATAACTCAATATTATAAGGTTTTTATATTTTAAGAATGATTAGATCCACCGTATGTTACTCAGAGCACGCAGCATAATGAAAGTGCCCCAAAAGGAAAATTAGATACAGCATATGAAACAAAGAATTGTCTAAAGCAAGAGTAAGAGTACTGTGAACTGAAAAAAATACTAGATATGACAAAAATAAAAAAATAGTAATTTATTAAAAAGTGGAGAAATCATGTACTAGATGCAACAACTACCAGTTTAAATTGGGAAAGACCTCTTTCTCTCTTTCTAAAGCTTCTGCTTGTGTTGTGCTCAACAGGTTTGTTACAGCTCTCTTTTGCTTCCAGTGAAGAGCCTTTTTAATTGGCCATGGGAGATCAGAGAAATATATTGCATCAGCTGCACTTCCATCAGAAGCCACCCAGAGTTCATAGGTTGCAGCATCTGCAAGCCATGAGCAAACCATGGCTTTTGCCGAAGACCAATCTGCCACAGATTGATTTGAAATATTTGAATCCAAATTGACAACGCCATCTTCTTTCAGTCCTTCAATGACCCCTCCATTCTCATTATTAAGAGCCACAAAATCCCCTAATTCTACATATGGTATGTGATCTGTAGATTATGAAAAGAGGATGATTAATCCCATGGATATGATAGAGAAAGAAAAATCCTAAGGGAAACCATAGCGAGAGTAACATACGTACAAAGAATAAGAGTTGTTGGCAACAGTTCATTGTAAAGTATATACTGCTGGAAATTTTAGGTGTGTTCTGCATATATCACGGTATGGTTCACCATTATGCATTGAATCTGACATTTATTTTGTAAAATACAAAAATTCAGATCCACCATAAGAGAGGCAAATCTGAGAGAATACATCAAATGCAACAGAGCCCAGAAAAGAATTGCTGCTATCTTGAATTATGATAGCAAAAGGCAAATACCAAGAACAATGAATATTGGTCAGGTAAGTGGTAACCCGTAATTATTAACTCTTTCTTGGTTTACAAGTTTCATGTACATTCGTACCTGCCAATGATGATAATCTGTTCATTAACTACCTCCCGCGG
>JAMKQA010069733.1:0-18371 GCA_024699735.1 Posidonia australis | reverse complement strand
TGCTGGAATGATCTGCCGCTCTTGATAAGACACTTAAATCTTTTTCAAGTTATAATATTTATGAAAATATTCACAAGTGAATAATCATCAAAATTAATATAATATTTCTAACAGGTATGACTCCATATTAGGGATATAGTCATGATTACCAACATTATCAAAATTATTCATTTTAATATAAAAATAAATATAAAATAAAAACCCTTAATCTACGGAAACTAAAACTCAAAAATTGTGGGATTAAAAGTAAAGAAATTGGAGGGATTAGAAGTAGAGAAATTTTGATGTTATCAGCTCAACTAGTGTAACATGGAGACTGGAGAATAGCAAATGCGGTGGAATTCAAAGCCAAACAGCCAAATTCTCACTTGAAAAGATTAAATTGGGAGAAAGTGGTAGAGAATATGAAAGAGAATTGTAGAGAATGAGAGTAAAGAAGAGAAGATTGAGTTGTTGTGAGTTGTGAGAAAAAATAGAAAATATATGAGGATATTTATAGGTAAAATATGGAAGATATTGACGTTAAAATAACAATAAAAAAAATAAAATACAACGTTACATACAACGTTGCAAAATTGGAAAGTTACATGCAATGTTTTAAAGATGATCGTTGCACATGCAATGATCCACCTTTTTTTTTATTACAAAAGAGACCGTTGCACATGCAATGGTCCACTTTTTTCCTTATAAAATGGGTTGGTCCGGCCCTGTTAGGCCGATTAGGCCTAAATGGACCTACTCGATCAGATCGATGGAATAATGGCCTTAAGCTGGGTCAAGTCCAATACTAAGCCCAACGGGCCCAGGCCTTGGTTGACCTGAGTTGGGCTGGAAGGTCAAGGACTGGTTCAGTCTGATTTCCATGTCTAATTGTGGATTGATCATTGTAGTGGAAAAAGTGATATTTTTTTCTTTTTTATTGTTAGAGGATTGTTGATCATGGTGCATAATCTAATGCAATATGGACAGACGATTGTGGAATCATTAATGCTAGAATTAAAATAAAATTAGGCAAGTATATTTATATTAATAACAGAATATTTACATATTAACATTATAAATGTAATGTATAGTTCATAAATAAAGTGTTCATGATAAAATCTGAGAATCAACCTAAAATTTGTGGATTGAGTTACATCTAGACATATGTTAGATTGAATATGGATCCAAAATTACTTAAATCCGAATAATTTTAATTAATTTATGGATTCCCGTTTAACCTGGCTCATGTTCATTCACGCGAGAAGGAGAAAGTGTCCACAGTGAATGAGCATGAGAGGAGAAAGTGAAGTGTTTTTAATTAACGTTGGGATGCAAAGTACATAAAAATGCGATGACTTTGACTAATGACCCATTCGGCCATTCCCGTCCACGAGGTAATGTCGAACGGTATTCAGCCACATGTACAAAAGCCCAATCACGACACACGCTGGTAAATTTTTCCTAATCCACGCTCCAGCCGCCGTTCACTTCGAGCTCCTCGAAGAGCGAGAAGCCAGGAGAGAGCAGACAGACAAGCAGCGGGAAGAAGGAAAGCATGGCTCTGAGACAAATCGTCCTCCTACAAACCCGGCTACGGGACCGAACCCCGCAGCTCCGTGCTCCCAGAGCCTCCTCCGGCGCGAGAGCCAGCGCCGTCTCCCCAGCGCAGTTGCGCCAGAGACGGCCCCAGAACGCGGATGGGGAGTTCTTCGTAGGTACGAGAAAATTTCGTTGGTTCGAGAACACTAGAACCAGATTGCGCCGTCTCTACGGCACGTAACTTTGATTTCCCCGTTCTCTTCCTTAGAACTACGTATCTGTTTGCAGATCGGAGGTGTATTGATTGTGATGCGTGCCGATGGCTGGCACCGGTGGGCGGTAGTTCCTGTTGATATGCTGGTCTAGGGAGAGGTCGTCTGCATGCACTTCCTTCTCATTGTTCTGGTTGTATTTGTTTTTTTTTTCTTGCAGAAAACTTTCACGAGGATTGATGGGCAATCTGCCGTGTTCAATCAGCCAAGCTCCGAGGAGGAAAGATTGAAAGCGCTCCAGGTATGATTCTTTATTTATTTAGTAGGAAATATGAAAGGTGTTCTTTTTATTGGGGGTCTTTTCCTGTATGTTTGATGGTGGATGAAGCAATTGTTTTCAACTGGTTTTTATTGAGACGCTGGCGCTAAATTCTTGTCGTCGTCGTCTGGAGGTTTGGGACTGAATTATCACCATTTTTAAAATGTTTGATGTAGTTGTTCTTAGAGGCATGGGAGGTGTCACACCCTTCACATGGTCGCCTGAGGTTAAGCGTAGGAGTGACGCATGAGGGAACATGGCATTAGAGCAGAGTGTGCATGTTCAGAAAGGCTAGAGACGGTGACTGGATTGATGGCACTAAGAGTGTGATCAAGTTGGGAAGCAGGTTCGACACATGCAAGTTTGACATGTGCATGGCTCAATAGTTGCATGTGCGGCATATGCAAGTTTGGCATGTGCATGGCTTGGTAGCTACATGTTTGGCATATGCAAGTTAGGCATGTGTATATTCGACACATGTAAGTTCGATACAACACACACGTATGCTACTTAGGCACATGGACGTTGTTGAGCAGGGACATTACGCCTAGCGAGCTAGACATTGTTGAAGTGGTGTATTGGACTATGCGTTGAGACATGGACATTACAACAAGGACATTACAACAAGTTCAATTAAGTGAGAACATTACTGATGAACTGTAGATGTTACACTTGATGTGTTAAAGCTTGAAGTTAAACAAGACATTAAGTAGATTGAGGTTATTGTCGAAGATCAAGAGACATGCTCTTGATTATGAGACATTGGCGAAGGATCTAAGTGCACTCGTATGTATAAGTGTGACATTTGATGTGTTAAAGCTTGAAGTTAAAACAAGATATTAAGTAGATTGAGGTTAATGTTGAAGATCAAGAGACGTGCTCTTGATTATGGGACATTGGTGAAACGTCTAAGTGCACTCGTATATATTAGTGTGCATAAATTTGTTGTAGAGGCAGATACATCTCTCATTCTAGTGATCAAGTGTGAGTAATGCTAAAGAGTGTGTGCAAGCGCAAGTGCTTGTAAAGTGTCTCAAGTGTATTCTATTTGTGGATAATAGAAAATAGGATGCTTCCTTGACCACCTCTTCATTGTGCATTGTGGTGTTTATGATCTTACATGTTGAGCTAAGTGTAGTGATACTTAGCGTTGGCGGAGTTTTATGTGTGACATGAAGAAAATTCTGTGACATTGGTTCCATTGTCAAGATTTGAAGAGAGACACGAACGCGTCAATTGCACAAGAAGGCAAGTCTCAAGTCCATCGAGGAGCGTATGCTCAAGCAATGGATTGAGGTGGCGAGTCCCATTTTTCAGATGATACGAGACATATGGGGACAAGTTGTAAGTCTCCGGGATGTCATCACTTTGATCAAGAAATCACTAGCGATTCTATGGAAAAGGTGGGAGGAACCAATCAAGGAGCTGTACCTTTAATTCTTACCCACAAACATGACGTGAATCATAAGGGATACTTTGTGCAAGTTGAAGCAAACCAGGAGTGTGTGGGATTATGTCAAATAATTCCACTAATTCATGATGGAAATCAACGACATGGTGGAGGAAGATTAGCTATACAACTTCTTTAATGGTTTACAAACATGGACACAACTGGAGCTTTATCGACAAGACATCAAGGACCTCTAAGCAGTGTTAATGGCTACAAATGCCCTTATAGACCTCAAGACGTCCACTGGGATTGAGCGTGAGATGAAGTCCTAAAAGAAGGACAAATGGAAAGTGAGACTCAAGTTTGAGAAGATCAATACAAAGGCTTCCCCAAAGAAGAGTGCAAAGTCACCAAGCAAAAACTCCAGGTGCTTCATTTGTTGGGGTCCTCGTTGGATGTTTGACTGTCCTAAGAGGGAGAAATTTTGGCACTTGTCAAGGAGAAAGGTGAGGAAGAAAACAGGCTACAGGGTGCCATGTGTCAAAGGAGAGAAGATTGTGTCAACGCAAAATGGACTCATTTACGTGGACATGATGCTGAACAATCCTCTTGTATAAGCCATGATTGATATCAGAGTCGGTCATAATTTCCTCTTCGACCAAGAGGTCGGAATGTTTCACTTGGCGGTGACACAAGATGGTGTAGCAGTGTCAAGGCCGTGAACTCTTCGACATGCAAGATCGAAGGGATGGCCATAATAATTGTTAAACTTGGAACGTGGTCCAAACTTAGCAATTTAGTGATGATGCCACTAGACAATTTTTGTGTGATCTTGAGCATTGATTTTTTTGCGCAAGGCCAAGGTAGTTGTTATGCTATACCTTGGTGGATTGATGATTTACGACACAACTTTCCTTTATTTTGTGAGTGTATGTTAGGACAAAGAGGAAGTCGTGACGTCAATGGTGCTTGAAATACGAGATAGATTACAACAAACAGAGGAAACATACATTTCAAGCATACGGAAAGTTGCAAATAGTAGCACGATGCATGCAATGTCCGTCAAGTTAATGAACTTATTGGAGGAGTTTTGTGACATGATGCCCAATGAACTGTCGAACTAGTTACCTTCGAAGAGAGACGTGGACCATGCCATTGAGTTGGTCCCTAGTGCAGTTCCTTTGGCATAAGTGGCATACCAATTGCCACTGGTACAACTTAAGGAGCTTAAGCACCAACTCAAACAACTTGTTGATGGTGGCTCGTTGCGTCCAAGCAAGGCACCCTACAATGCGCTCGTGTTGTTCTAAAAGAAGGATGGCACGTTGAGGATGTATAAATTACCTAGCATTAAACAAGATAACAAGGAAGAATAAATAGATTGTGCCTAAAATTAAAGATGTTTTTGATCGTCTAGGGAAGGCGAGGTACTGCTTAAAAATTAATCTTCGCTTGAGTTATTATCAAGTCTACATTTAGGAGATGAAGCAAAGACTACTTGTATAATGTCGTTTAGGCTAGGAAATTCTTGTAATGTCGTTTAGGCTTACAAATGCCTTAATAACAGTCTATAGTCTCATGAACAATGTCTTTTTTGAGTATATTGATGAATTTGTTGTAGTGTACTTAGATGAAATTGTTGCATATAGTGAGTCTTTAGGAGACTATGTTAGCCACTTGAGAAAAGCCTTGCAAAAGTTACGAGAGCACAAGCTTTTCCTTAAGCTTAAGAAATGTGAGTTTGGTTAAGAGGAAATCAATTTCCTTTGCCACATCATCAAGCATGACGGAGTGAAGATGGATCCTAAGAAGGTCAAGGTCATTACTGAATGGGATAAGTCAACAAAGACTACAAAGCTCAGACCATTTCTCAGTTTAGCAAACTGATATTGGAAATTTATAAAGAACTACTCCAAGATGGCAGTACCTTTGATAGATCTCTTGAAGAAAGACCAAGAGTGGGCTTAGTCAATGCAATGCCAAAAGGCATTCCAAACATTAAAGAAGGCGGTAATGGAGGAATCAGTTCTGAGATTGTCAAACTTTGAATTACTTTTCGAGGGCGTACTCATGCAAGAAAGGCGCCTAATAGCCTTGGAGAGCCAATAGCTCAATGCAACAGAGGGGAGATACTTCGTGTACGAGAAGGAAATAATAGCAATAGTGTATTGTTTACGTAAATGGCAGCATTATTTGCTTCGCACAAGGTTTGTAGTGTACAAGGACAGTGTGACAACTAGTTATATTCAAGGCCAAAAGTGGTTAACATCGAAACAAGTAAGATGGCAAGATTACTTGGCGAAGATCGATGTCCTACTTCAAAACAAGCCTAGGAAATTCAACCAAGTAGTGAATGCGTAGAGTTTGAGGGGAGGTGTTGAACATGTTAGTGCAACCCTTAGCAGAGTCAAAGGAGACATGCTAGAGCACATTAAGAAGGAAACCACAAAGGATAGTGTAACGTCTAAGCTTCTTGTGTAGGTTAAGGAGGGTGTTACAAGGTGATTTTGGATAGAGGAAGGTGTCCTTTACACCAAGGGAAGAATACCTGATGTGTTGAAAACCAGCTCATTGAGACTGTTGCTGTTAAAGGAGAAACACAACTCGCAATGGACGGGTCTCTAGGTTAAGTGCGGACTAAGGCACTCCTTAGCACATGTTATTTCTGGCCACAGATGGAGCTAGATGTTGAACACTATGTGTACACATGCTTAATGTGTCAATAAGATAAAACAGAGAGAAAGAAGATGGAAGGGCTGCCACAACCTCTCCAAATACCCATGAAACATTGGGAAAGCATTTCCATGGATTTCATTATTGGATTACCAAATGTGGATAGTAACACATCAATCGTGGTAATGGTTGATAGTTTCTCTATGTATGCAACCTTCATCATAGCACCAAAGGAGTGCATGACAGAAAATATGGCCAATTTGTACATGAAACATGTGATCAAATTGTAGGGATTGCCCACAAACATCGTGAGCAATCGAGATGCAAGGTTTATTGGATGATTCTGGAGATCACTGTTTGAGTCATTAAGGATGGTGGTTTACTTCCTTCTCAACCACCAATCACCCCTAAATAAATGAACAGATAGAGTGTATCAACGCTCTCCTCAAAGGATATTCAAGATATTTTGTGTTTGCCAACTAGCAAAATTAGGTACACTTGCCCGATGTAGCTTAATTTTGCTATAACTTGCAACCCTCTTGAGTTGGCTACAGGACGTCAATCAGTGACACCTCACGAAGTGGGGTGAAGCACATGGGTGATCGTTGTCCTACAACTTACAGGTTTGCCAGAAGTTATCTTGATGTCGTAGAGGAAGCACGAGATTGCTTGGCACTAGTGCAATGATTGATGAAAAAATGGGTAGATCAACACCAACGGCCTTGAGTTTCAAGTTAGTGACTAGATGTTATTGAGGTTGACATCTCAAATAATGGAGATCAGAAGGAAGGATGCTTATCATGTGCTAGTGTAGTATTAGGAGGGAGCATTCGTTGTGACAAAATGGGTAGGCAATCTCACTTACCAATTGGAGTTGCCAGATGGGTCGAAGCTTCATCTTGTTTTTCATGTCAGTTTTCTCAAGCATTTCCATGGAGATCCTTCACAAGCCGTGTCACACCGAGTGCTAACATGAGTGCGCACTCAATTCAGTAAAAGGACAAGGTTATTTTAGAGCGATGTGTCGAGAGACATAGTCGGTAGAACCTGTAAACCTATTTCTTAGTCAAGTGGATGAATAAACCTCTAGAGGAGGCTACTTGGGAGAAAGATACTGCACTAATGCTCTTTAAACATGTGATCAAATCATTCACATCATCATTGATGAGGCCATCGATGGCTTAGATGGGGGAGAATGTCACACCCTTCACCTCACGCATGGTCACTTGAGGTTAAGTGCAAGGGTAGCATACGAGAAAACATGGCATTAGGACATAGTGCGTATATTCAGAAATATCAGATAGTGATTGGATTGATTGTACTCAGAGCACAATCAAGTTGGGAAGTAGGTTTGACACATACAAGTTTGACAGGTGCATGACTCGGTAGCTGCATGTTCAGCATATGTAAGTTCTGTACAACGCACGTGTATCTTACTTAGGCACATGGACGTCGCTAAGCAAGGACATTTCGCCTAGCGAGCTGGACGATGTCAAAGTGGTGTAATGGACCATGTGTTAAGGCATAGGCATTACAACAAGTTCAATCAAATGGAACTGTTACACTTGATGCGTTAAAGCATAGAGTTAAAACAGGACATTAAGTGGATTGAGGTTAATGCCGACGATCAAGAGACGTGCTCTTGATTATGGGCTATTGGTGAAACGCCTTAGTGCATTCGTGTATCTAAGTGTGTATGAGTTTGTCGTAGGGTTAGAGACATTTCTTATTTTAGTGATCAAGTGTAAGTAACACTAATGAGTGTGTGTAAGTGTGAGTGTTTTAAAGTGTCTTGAGTGTATTCTATTTGTAGATAATAGAAAACAGAATACTTCCTTAACATCCTCTTTCTTGTGCATTGTGGTGTTTATGGTTGTACAGATTGAGCTAAGTATAGCGACACTTAGCATCGTCTGAGTTTTGTGTGCGACACAAAGAAAATTTCATGATAGGAGGTTAGTTACCTTTCCATATGATTTTGGGAAGACTCCCCTCTGTTTTTCTTTTAAACCTTGTATAGGATGGTGTGGTTCTTATAAGAAGAAATTTCGAACTTGTCGTGTCAGTTGGTTCTGTATCAAGAATTAGAGATTTGATGAGTTTTTTTTATTAGTAGCTACAGTTAGTAGTTGAAGACTACTTGATTGAGTAAGATCCTTTTTAGTGAAGTCTCGTCACATTGATGGTTTTGACATCATGGTCTATGACTAGTCTGTTCACTAATGTTTTGTAGGCCCTCCTTTGCTGTCCGACAAACTCAATCCACACGGAAAAGCCAAGTCCTGAGGTTCGACAGGCACAGAAATCTTTTCCTCTCCCCATCGATGAGCAAACAATCCCGGTAGCCTTCTAAAGCCTTTTATTCTCTCTTAAATTATATGATTTATGTGAGATTCTTCTACATATGAAATCTTCGTCCAATGTTTGCTGCTAGACTCAACTCAACTCCATTGATAACAATAATTGTGTTCTGCCAGTGCAGGCATTTAACTTGTTATGGAGATCTATCTATGGCATTGGCTTTCTGTTTTGCTCCTTAATTGTATTGTGCATTGGTATCTGCATATCACAACAATCTTGGAGTTAAGTTCCATGTACCGGATCGAGGGCAACACAAAAACTATAGTGTTCCATTTCTTTTGAAGTCCTGCAAGAGGATTTCGTCCAGTGGAATGGACCTTACTTGTACCTACATGGGTACCAAAAAATATGATGAATACAGAAACTTTTAATCTTATTTATTCAAACATATGAATGATGAAATTTGTAGCTGTAAATAAGCAATTGTAACTATTTATTGGTAATTACCACTTTGTGAGAGAACATCATGTATACCATAGAAACAATAAGAGTGGACTATTTTCCTGCATAGATTTGGATTTGAAACACCCATCTCAAACACATTCGTCTCAGTCATATTAGGGAGCTGTATTGCTATTATTTATTATGCCAAAATGCACAAACCCTTTTTGTCAGAAGGAAGCAGGGGTAACTCTTGTTGATCCCTTCTTTTTCCTTGCTAATAAGATGTGAGTTCCTATCAGCAAACGATATAATTCACTTAAGGAAAAGAAGTAGCCACATCTTGGAACCCATTTTCATAATCTTGATCCTAGATCTTTTCACTATCACCAGAGCTCCATATTCATGATTATAACCATAAATATTCTCCTATGCCAACAAATACGATGCTCGTGACCAATACTAAATTAATATTAAATCCATAGCCTGCAATATGAGGCTATTTTAGCTATAATAAAAGGTACATAATATGTAACCCTCTGTCCCTCATTTGAGGGTGATCTTTACCTAGGAAAGAAGCTATTATAATTTTGAAGGTATCCTTAAATCAAACAATCAATTCAACATAGTGTTCTGTGCTAGAAAACAACCACCTAACAGTAGCTATATAAGTTGTGTTAGGCAAATGAGCCACCACACTTTAGTAGTCTAAATGACTTTAAAAATCAAATTAGGAATGGAATTGTGAGATCTTCTTTCTTGTTTGGAATTACATCATCCTAGTTGATCACTTTGTTATGTCATTGCTCTTGCAAAGTCTGACAGAAGCTATGTTACATGTTGTTAGGGTGTTTATCACTGTGGTTACCATTCTGAGAATTCTTATGGAGCAACTTCGTATCTCATCACTCACCCGGAAGGAAACATACTTGTTGATTGGTAATGTTTTGTTTCATCCATTAATTTATTACCTATTATTTTTTAACTTGATGCTTGTCATATGTGACAGGAATAATATGTTGGTACCATTTCCTTGTACTATGGCCTATAGAAAAAGGGTTTATCAGTTGGACATAAAACAAGTTGACTATGATTTCCACCATTTCAGTTAAAATTTCATGTTTGAAACTCTCCAAGAGATTGCTAACTAGCTCCCAAAATTGTAGGACTAATTGGATAATGGATGTGGACATGGGTAATACGTTTGGTTACGTTTACTGGTTTACATGATCCACTGATAGTTTTTAGGACTGAAGTAATTTACTAATGTTGTCACACAACAAAATGACATTGCAATTGTTGGAATAGTCTTACATTAGGAAAAATGAGAATTAAACTTGTAGTTATATATAAATGGACTTTTTCACTCATAGATGAATCTAAATGGGCTTATGTTCACACACATTCACCTATATCTAAAAGAGACACTTCTTAAGCCTAAAAGATGCTACAAGAGAGGGAGAATGTTGAAATAATTTGACATTAGAAAAAGTGAGAGTTGGACTTGTAATTGTATATAAATAAATCTCTCTACTCATAGTCAATTGGTTTTGAGTTGGATGTCCATATTTCAACAACAATTTCTTTTTAGTTTCAAATTGTTGAAGTTTCACATTGTTGATAGTTCAGAAGTTGGGTTTCCCCTCACATTGTTGCTTCTAGCTTTACAATTCTTATGTATTACCCCAGGAATTGTTTTTTGCAGCCCTAGATATGTTGAGAGGCTTGCACGTGATATTGAGAACCTTGGAGGTGCACGCTACATGTTTCTCACTCACAAGTATTAGTTTGAACCATGCAAATTTCTGTGATTTTTTTTGAAAGTGAAGGAACAGTTACTGTTATTTTATTTTTGAAATCAATACTGCACACAACCAGGGATGATATCGGAGATCATGAACCGTGGTCCAAACGGTTAGGATGTGAGAGGATTCTCCATTCAGGAGATGTAAGAACACTTATCTCCAAATTTCTGATTCTCAATTCACACAAGATCACTATTCCTATGAAAAATAGCAAAACACGTGGTTGTTAATGATGAGCTGCCACTATGTATGAAGAATGTGGTCGCAGTATTTCATAATCTGTAAATCAACCATCAACGATCTGTTAGTTTGTGCCTATTGTGCACAGTCCATGCCCGTAAAATAGCTTTTAATCGATATAAATTGTAGCAGCCAGCATGCTTGCATACTAATTCTCAGCCAGTTAATTTCTTTCTTGTAAAGCTTGTCCTTTCATTCTCACTTAAATTTCTAGGTGGAAGCATCAACTGCGGGTGTAGAGATGCAATTATTTGGCAATGGCCCATGGAGTATTGGCAAAGACTTTGAACTTATTCACACACCAGGCCACACTGAAGTGAGCTCTAAAAAACTGGATTTTCTGATTTATCTATCTCATTAGCACCATGTGTATGCAAATACTTTGTCAATGTTTTTTTATTCTGGAGATTTAAACATTATTATCCATACACTCAGATCTGATTATGTTTTAGTGGAGTAGATATCTTTTCTAGCTACAAACATGAAAATGAACAAACCTGTTTAGGGTTTACTGGGTACCGAGTTCGCAATTTAGTGACCGATCCATTTCTTAATCATGCTTATATTTTTTTCTTATGAGAACTTTGTAAAAAAAATGCTCATGTTCATAAGATCTAGTAACTTAAACCTTGTAAATTACAAATATTCTGTTAATTTTTTTTAATCTCAAAAAGGTAAAGGGAAAATCTGGAGCAAATGAATCTTTTTTGACAAGGTAGAGGCTAGTGGTTAGCATGGGGCACATGATCCGTGGTCCTCTAACCCCCTACCGTTCTTTGACACAGGAGTTGCCACCTGTGCTACACTGCAGGTGGTTGGGGCATTTGAATTTTGGAATGAATAATGGTGCTGCATTCTGCCTTTGAATAGAATGTTAATCTGGTGTTGTTGGCAGGGGTCTGTGTCTCTGTACTACAAGCCACTGAAAGTTCTGTTCACTGGTGACCATATCGCCAAGACAGAGAAGTCTGAATTGAGCATTTTCGAGCAGTACAACCAGCTTTCAGGTCTCTCTTCCTCCCACGCACAGTCTTTTATGATATTATAATGATGAAATATACTTCTTACTTGACGAGTTGATGTCTTGGTGGCATGCCTTCGGCAGTTAAAATGCAACTGGACAGTGTTCGGATATTTTTAGACTTGGACATTTCATGGTTTCTTCCGGGTTTGTCTTCTTCTCTTCTGAGTAAAAATAATTGTATTGGTGAGAAAAATATCTTTCTGAATATTTCAGAAAGTAATAGCATAAAGGTGGATGCTGATTTCCACACAAATTTTAGTGTGGATCGTCCACGTTTCCTTTCTAATGCTGACTGAAATTGTTGTTACCAGAAGAGCCAAGTTGCCAGGATACACCTTTTACTGCTTTTATCACGGAAGCTGACGCGAAACACCCTATACTGACTAATTATAGATGTTCGTCTTTCGCAGGTCATGGCCGCAGAATTTATTTCAAGGATGCTCAGGAGAAGAACTCCAAACTCCTGGCCTTTTTGGTTAGGAAAGAGCTGGAGCATGCGTCCACCAATTAACAGCCGAAACTGACAGCTTTATGAGGACTGCTTATGGACGTGCATGATGTATCTCAATATTGATGATATATGTGGCAGTGTAATCGATTTACAAAGAATTACAAGGTAGTTGATAGGGCAAAAACAATAAGGAAAAAAAGACTGTAGAATGCATGAAGAACTTCATACTCCCGGCCTTTTTGGCTATGAAAGGGCCAGAACATGCGTCCAATTAACACAACCGAAACTAAAAGCTTTATGAAGACTGCTTATGGACATGCGTGATGTATCTGAATATATTGATATTTTTATTATATGTGGCAGTGTAATCTAAATTACAAAGAATTACAAGGTAGTGATGGAGCTAACAAAGAGGGAAAAACGACTGTAGAATACATTTATACGGAATTGGAGGATGAAATTTCATGTTTTGGAGATCGAAGGGAAACATAAAGGGGAAGCCGGAACAACTTCATGTAATTCATGTAGGCATTTTGCTACACCACTGCAATGCAGGATGCTGGTGTTAGAATTTAATATATACTATATATCTAAATGCAGACAATGCTGCATTTAGAATTAATAAAAATAAGTATATTGAAAGACCATGACATTAGTATACAATGAAAACTGCAACTAAGTAAATCAATAACTTCAAGAATGTAAATCATATTGTTCCTCGTACCCTGATACTCAATAAATCACATAGTTTCCCTCCAAATAAAACATTAAAGAAATGGAGGTAACAACAGGGGCAATCATACCTAAAAGCTGGGTAGTGAAGAAACCGAAATTTTGAAATTGGAATTGGGCGGGGGCCGCGCGTACGCGTACCCCCTCAGCAACAAATTACGACGTACACTCTCCCACTTGGGGAGATGTTAAGCATGCACCCTTCCAAAGTGCAATGGAAGCCACACACTTAGGCCATGAGCCTTAATGATCACCCATCGACCCCGTCCAGGTAAGTATGGATAAAAGGCCGGCCCAACCCCATATTTATCGTCCTCCACACCTCTCCATCCCCAACGCCGGGTCGATGTGGGACTAAAAGGAAAAACGATGCACTACTTCCAGCGTCGCAAATCAAATACACTGACACAATTTGCCCCTTTCTTCGATCAAAAATGGAGTCCCCCTTAGTTTCGTATTCGCTAAGATCCTGAGTTTATTTGGTTTCAGGCCTTGAAGGCGTATTGAGGGATTACCTAAGCAGGTTCTTTTGGTTTTCGAACTTCATGTGTTGCTGTATTGTGGAAGCTATTGTGATGCCTTGAGATCAGCTTCTTCACTTGATTGATATTCTGAATGAATGTATCCGTCGATGGTTTTTAGTCTTTACTGATTAGGGTATTAGGATGTGAGATGATAAGTAACCATTGTTTTGACGAATTAGTCTCTACGTGAGCTAATGTGATCATACATGCTGCTGCTTTGCAGTTTGGTGTGCTTGTTTGGCCAGTTGCAGCAATTCTATTGGCAGAGGTGGTCTAAAATGGCAATGAAAAATATATGCGAGGAGGAGTCCGATTTGACGATCAAACAGAGCACTTAATGCAGGGGCTACAGAAGCAAGTGGGTTGGAAGCTGCAGGTAGTTTTCAGTTTTGAACAAGCTATGATCAATTGCATGATTTTCAACTCTTTGTCGTCGACATTACATAAAAATCTCCATTTCAATTTTGTGCTGGATTTATATAGACCTTTTTTTTATTTGTTCATCCTTACGAATGAAATTGCCAGCTATCTGATATTTATAAGATGATGTGCTGTAAACAGAGAAGGGGACACGACTTCTTCAATCCTGCAGAAGCTCAACCTCCTTTTTTTTTTTTGGGTTAAGAAACCAGAGTAAACATCATCAACTGAGCAAAGTTGGTTGTAAGTAATCCATTCCATCAAACGTGTCTCTCAGTAAGGTAGTCTTCTACGTTGCATACTTCCAAATTGTTCTCTGTACCGATTCTTTATGATAAAACTTATCAAGAGATTTGGGGTGGATGGGATTGCAAAAGAAAGCAATTTAAATTGCAGTTATAGGATAATAAAAGAAAAGATAAATTACAGTTTATCTCTTCAACTATTTGATCTTTTAAACTTGAGATCTTGAATTATTTTCTTTACGATCTACCCCCTAAACTACCTCCATTCGACAAAAAGATTCCTCCGTCACGTCTAAAAAGTCAAGTGATGTTTACAATATGTTTTTTAGACATATTTATCCTTTTTCCCTATTTTCTTCTTCTCTCCATTAAGTATTTAAAAATTTCAACTTAATATCTTAAACTTTTTTTCGTTAACATCTTAAATAAATCATTTAAAATGATGTTAAGATAATCACAAAATAACATTTTAACACATAGATAGCAATGAAAGCACTCTCCAACAATTTATTCAATTCAATTCCAAACTTCACCATCTATCCATGCACCTACTCTAGTTGTCTCTGGGTTCATCAAAAATCTTGAACAGATTTGTGAAAGTTCTATTCACAAGTCATACTTCATGACTAATCATATCTCCAAACAACCTAAATGAAGCATCTCTACATCCTAACACAGTTTTTACAAAAAAAAACCTGAATCCATTAAATTTCATTGGATAACACAATTTTTACAAAATAACATCTTAACATGATTGAAAATAAGATAATCCATTCAACATAGTTTTTAGAAAATAAACCTACGATTTCACAAAGTTAGCAGTTATTCATTAATATTCAAAATGCTACCTGTTAAACACCACTGTTTTCACAATATAAACATCACTATGTTTACAAAATAAACATCGCTGTGGGAACAAAATAAACACTACTATTTTTACAAAATAAACATCACCATTGGAATAAAATAAACACCACTATGGGAACAAAATATACATCACTAATTTTACAAGATAAACACCTCATGAGAACAAAATAAATACCTTTTCTTCGGTTGAAGTTGATAGTAGATCCTTGAGTACTTGGTCCACCTCCCTTGTTATTCTTGGCCTTTGAAAGTCTTACTCTACGAGTGATCTTTCCTCCTAGAGTCCAAATTGATTTAGACTTGTTAGGTTCCTTTATAACAACTCTACCATGTCTTTCTAATTCTCTCATAAATGAAACACTTGTACCAACAAAATTGTTGGCTTTCTTATCTTTTTCTCTAACACTTCTAGAACCACAACGTCTACTACCTCTAGAACTAGCACCTCTACCACATGTAGCACTAATGGATGAAGAACTAGCTCCTCGACCAATGGATGAAGAACCAATTCCTCTATCATCTATGGATGAATAAGAAAATGGCTGTAAAGAGGTTTAGATTCTCGAAAGATTGGAAACATTTAATTTAAACTAGATTATGTTCAAAAGTTCTAAGTAAAGAGATTTCACAATATTATCATCAAATTCTCAAGTTAGATTATGTTTCAATTCAAAATAGATTTCTCAAATCTTAGATTTCCTTCAACTCAAAGCAAACTTAGATGAAAAAAAAAAATTAAATCTATACCTTTAGCTCTACCTTCTTCATAATATTCTGAGTAGACCCCTTTGAACTCTAGCTTCTCCCATAAATATTTGTTGATTTATCAGATAACATGTAAGTAGTTTTATTGTATCCAATTTCTCCACACTTGTTGCAACTAATGGTCTGATGGAATTTTGTAATAGAATATGGTCTTTGAGCTTCATCATCGCCATTCCTTCATTTCTTCTTTGGTTTATCTGGTTGATTTTTTTTTTTTTTTTGCAAGAGGTAGTATCTCATTAGTATCATCCTTAGGCCATTGGCTCATGTCTGGAACAAGAAAATCAAGTCTTCGTACTTTTTTGCAAAGGTAAATCTATGATAATATGAACTCACGTATGTCTTAGGCAACTCCTTATTAAAAAAGATGACAGCCACAAAACGAGTGCAAGGAATGCTTGAATTCTCCCATTGCATACATCCACAGGTCCTTTCCTTCAAGTCCACTTCATAAGACTTACTTTTATAACTCACCTCAAACTTCATGCTTCCTACAAATATTGCACCACAATATCTAGAATCTATTTTTAATCTTCTCAAGACAATTTTGAATCATAAGACAAAGCAATCGAGGAGCCTTATACTCAACATCTTCTTTCTTTGAAGTCTTGCCATCAATTGCTTTTCTTATATGTTCAACTAACCTAATTATATGTTTATCTCTAGCCTTGAGTATATACTTATTCTAGCACTCAGAAATATTGTTTTGTACACAAGCACACTTGCTTCTACCATTGAATCCTAACCTTGCCCAAAGTCGGGTAGGTGTAGCATTCAAATAATGAAAAATCTATTCCCCATGGGGTTCTTCCTTCTTTAGATATTCCATATATTGCACAAACTCAGTATTGTAAGTTTTTGCACACCTCTACAAATGATCATTCATAGTCTTATCCTTAAACCTAATCTTATAGTTATCATAAAGATGTCTACAACAAAACTTGTGATCATACTCTAGCAAAACAATTTCAAATGCTTCTACTAGACCCTATAATTAAGAAAATAATAGAGTTAGTAAGAAACATTTAATTCAGAACATATCATGTAAATAACAAATGTAAGAAGAAACATATAATTCAAAAGTATCATGTAATTAACAAATGAAATAATAAACTTGTAATTGAAAAGATATCATGTAATTAACATGTACCTTTTACTTATCACTCATAAAGGTCCATCCTCCAGATGGCATCGCTACAGCCGGCAAAAGTGTTTGTAAGAACTAGATCCACATCTCTTTTGTCTGAGTCTCTACCACAACAAATGCAATTGGATACATTTAGTTATTAGCATCCTTTTCTACGACACTTACCATTATATCTACAAATGTACTTGAAAGATGACATCTATCCAACCCTACGAAGGGTTTACAATGTTGCAACCCACTTTATATTGATGTAAAATACAAAAAGAACCTTTGAAGAATTGTTGGACGATCAAATATTGGTCTCTCTACCTCTAAAATTATTGTTGTACCCAGATTATTTAATATCAAGATGTTACAATAGTTCCTCATCCTATTATATTGTTCTTTGTGACTCCCTTCGATTAAAGAGAATGCCTTCTCTTTTGCTCTATACACTTGCACGAAAGAAACCTCCAAGCAATAGTCTCTCAATACTGTCTTTTGTATGGTTGCTACACTTCAAGAAGAATTTTCTCTTAATGCTTCCAAATACTGTTTAGCCAACCAACTAGATATGGCTAGGTGATTCTTGTAATCCCTTACATGATTATAGATGGGTTTCTTTGTCTTCATTTGAAAGGTTATTTCCTTTGACATTCAAGAAACATGCACCCTATAGTCACATTCCTTTGCATACACTATTGTCACTTTTTGGTACATATTCATTTTTTATGTACTTTAGATCACAACCTTCCCTAATGTTGGCATCTTTTATTGCCTTCGTGAACTTAGTTGGATCCTTGAACTTCATGCCCTTCACTATTTTGAGATTCTCAAACTGAAATGAAGGGTAATTCTCCTCACTGTCATCAGAACCTTTCAAGCTTTTCAATTCATCTCTTGATACTTCTTCTCAAGTTCTTCTTCTGCAATAATCTTATCCTTTGCGCTTTTCAGTTGCACTTCCTTCTCCAAGTCTACGTGCTCTTCAACAAGAAAGTCATCTTCACTTTCTCATTTAGTTGAACGTTCACTAGAGATTTCTTCATACAGAGAATCATCAATATCACAAATCGTTTGAGCATCACTAAGTGGTGGCTGCACATTGTATTCTGTAGGATCGAAAGGCCTCTTTAGAGGGGGGAGGGGGTGAATAGAGAATTTTAATTTTCAGAATTACTTTGCCTACTTTTTATAATTTAATAGTAAGTACAGACAATGAATATCATTAACTAATATTAATCAAGATTTCTACTAATGCAACAAGTAAACATACAAGAAGAGGATGAGAGAAATTGAAATGCACAGAGAATTT
>JAMKQA010069732.1:0-23885 GCA_024699735.1 Posidonia australis | reverse complement strand
ATTCAAAAAACTTAATAATTAAAAACATAACATAACATAATATTTTTTTAACATAACATAATATTTTTTTAACATAACATAACTTAATAACAAGTTAATAACTATTATTAAACAGAATGCATATCTTAAAACAAAATGTTATATATCTCATATATCTGAATAATAAAGTTACAGTACTCGTCTTTACCAAAAAAAAAACACCTGCGGGCGAAATCGGGTGAGACGGCGAGATCGGGCGACACCTGGTTGCGGGCGAGATCCTGGTTGCGGGCGAGATCGTGTGGCAGATGCGGCGAGATCGTGCGGGGCGGAAGGCGTAGGAGGGGGAGACGACGTTGGACGGCAAACGTGGACGACGCTGGACGGTGAAGAAGGACGAGGCAGGCAAGGCAAGGGCAGATGGCTTCATCGTCGTCCAGGTGATGCGATGCTTTTAAAGTCCAGTCGTTTGTGTCGGCTAGTGGCGAAGAATGTCAGTCGACACGTGAAATTGATCGGCGAAAAACACCAAATATCCACTGACATACAGGGATGTTACGACACGGGCCGAAATATCGACCAACAAGAGGTAAGTCGCGACATACCTTAATATGTCGTTTCCCTCTCTTCAGCCACCGATATGTGTCGGCAAAATATCGCCGACACGCATCGATTTTTGACGAGGGAGACTGAGTGAGAGTGAGAGAGCTGTAAGGGAGAAGGAGGAGTCGCCAACCATTGGGACCTCGTCGCCGTCGGAGAGCACATGACGTAGGCGAGGTGCTCACGCTGGGAGAGGGTCATCGGAGATCGCCGGAGCTCACAGGAAAACTAAGGAACGTTGGCGAACTCAAACATTACACGTTTTCCTCCCTCTTTTAATTCCTAGAAAGCATGCCTAGGTGCATTTTGATGTGGTAAAGATCATGAAAACATGAAAACAAGATTAACATGTTGGAGAAATGATTTATGAATTTTTAAGGAAATATATGAGTGTTTTTGTGAAATATGAGTAATCCCTGAAAACTAGATAGAAATTATGTTAGTTTCGTGATTTGATGGTGTTAAATGATGTCCATGCATGCTCTGGATGTTCTTGAATGATTCCTGTGATTCTCGTGGATTTTTATGGAATTTTCGGTGATTTTTCTACATAGGTTCTGTCTGATTTTTCTGTACTGAAATTTAAGGTTCTAGCAAAAATTCTTAGTGGAAATTCCTAACGGAGCTTCTTGGCGAGAATCAACAATGGATCCTACTAGCGAAAATGGCCAATGGATCCAAGTGGCGGTTTCGACCAGCAAAAATGACCGACAAAACCTGTGTCTTCCAATAACCCAAAATGGTCTCAGTAAAGGTGTTTTGAACTAAAATGTGAAATATACCTGTAAATACCTAAATAAAGCATGGAAATAAGTAATGAAATAACTTTGATGATGATTTCCACAAAATGATAAACAATATATGTGTGGAAAATAGATGTAGATTGAGGATTTCCTAAAATAAGTAAGAAATGTCTGGAAATGAATATGAACAAATAAATAGACAAATAACATGATCATGGTTAGTGAGAACCATGAATATGAAAATAAGTGATTGAGAATAAGTTTTAATGATGATTTTGAAAAGGGATTTAAAAGAGTTTTTAAAGGAAATAGCTTATGTTTTGAATGATTTGTCGAGATTTGTAAGAACCATATAAGAGCGGATTGGCTGTACAGACAAGGAGTAGTGAAACCTCTGAGTAGTCAAGGACGAGCATAGGTTGTGGTTGCCGAGTTTAGTCTGAGGAGTGAGCCTCGTGATTATGTATGTTGTAGTATTGTAGGACCTAGGAGATAATAACCCGAAAATCCCTTAATGTAGGTGTTGGTCGGGTCTGAGGTTAAAGTCTCTAAGTACACGGACACTTAGGAGCGTCATAGAGTAAACGTACTCTGTACTTGTACCAGTGAAAGTACGCTACTTTGAGACTACGATTGGGACTATTAAACTACTGCACGGGGTGGTTCACTGCAGCACTGCAGTGTGGACGAGAATGAAGCTTCGCCAACTACTTGAGACAAGGTCAGTCACCTGTGACTAGGGTGACACGACAAATTTTCTTGAGACAGATTGAGATTTATGTGTTTACTAGCTTACAAACATTGTTTTGTGAATAAGATGATTTGTACTTTAGGCTAGTTGCTAAATGAGAAAATGACTTCCTAAAATGCGTTGAGCGATTTAGAAATGTACATGAAATTTCAAAAGGAAATGACAAAAGAGTTTTGAGAAGTCATGATTTATAAATGTTTTCTTTTGGCTGTGTATGTTGATTTTTCGAGAATTGTGTTTTCCTTGTGATTTCGATAGTGGTTCAGATTTGTCAATTTGATGTGTGAGTTTTGGGACACATATTGGGTAACATTGATGTCACTCACGGGTAGTTTTAATTTGTTTGTTTCAGGTGCTTAGTCAGAGGTACAGCCTTGTTGAAATTTTTAGAGTCACTCATTCGTGTACAGGTCTGAGTTATGTTTTGAAATTATTTAATTGTTATTTTGCTAAGTTATGTTTAAATAAATTATTTAGGTAGTTTCTGTATTATTGTGTAGCACTGAGGCGTTATACCAGTGGAGGTTTGGTAAAATGACTGATTTTCCTATGTACAATGATGAAGGTCTCAAAACTCTAAGCTCACAGTAGATAGTTTTTGCCATTTAACTTTTCTGAAGTGCCACTAAGATATTTGATCAACGATTCACACGTAGCTATGATAAAAACGAGATATATAAGGTCTGATTTTGCAAGACAGAGGAGATAACTATCTGATTTTACATATATAGGGCTGAAAACACAGCAAAAGAAGCACCAGAAATACAAACACGTAGTCCAGAGCACAAAACTGCGTAGATTTCACGTATCCATACCCACACAGATAAGAGAAAAAGACTATAGAGTCTATGACATGACCTGGATGTCGGACTGTGGCAAACAAGGGTTGAATGGCCCTCTGGCAAGATTGGGGTCACCGAAAACCCCGACGGCCGCTCCAAGACCAGTCGACAGTGGCCGTAGGGTCAACTTGTGGCTGTTGGGGTGAGGAGGCCAGTGGCGGAAGGTGCTGGGGCTGCTGCCGCTGGCCGGCAGCGGTGCGAGAGGGGTGGCTGACGGTGGAACCAACTGCGACGCCAGTTTCAGCTGGGTGGCTGGTTGACAGCTTGGAAGGGGAAGTGAGGAGGCTAAGGTTTAGGCCTAGACTCTGGTACCATACTGTTATTGAGAGAAAAAAAACATAAACTCTTATAGATGAAGAGAGTTACATAAATAGAGAAGGTTAAGGGACCTAAATGGATATCTAATAATCCACTAATCCATATACTCAATAAGACCATACTCTAATAGGAATTTTTGCATAACGGTCTAGACCATTAGTGGCCTAGGCACATGGATTAACGGGCCATAGCAAAAAACATGAATTAAATAAAAATAGAAAACAATGAATAAATAACAAAAATTGTTGAAAATATATAAAAATAATAGAAAAATCTGAAATAATTGAAAACTGAATTTTTTTTTGAAAGAAACTTCTGTTGTGAGTCCAACTGTTGTAGACCACTGCTACAACTGAACTGTTGAATAACTCCCAACCGTAATAAATGCTGACACCTTATAAGAATTCCTTGGTTTCTTCTCTGTGTCATTTTCAACTTCACGAAGAAATACAATTCTCAGCATGGGGCTATACCTTAAATTCCATGCAGCAATAAAATATCCACTAAAAAGTTCATGACAGTTGGCTTATAGATTTTAACTATCAAGCTGCTCTTTTAGGTATAAAAAAGTGTGGATGAAAGTGGCGACATATTTAATTGAAAAGTGAGCACAAATGTGCTTTTGCTTATTGCATTATGTGTTATCTCCTCCATGAGGTTCTCCTCAGTTGGATCTAGCTAATCAGAAGTAGAGACAACCACTGAAGTTGTAAAGGTCTTATTTTGCCAAGACATCCAGTCTGTAGACTTACACTTCTACACAAAGTCATAAACAATTCATCTCAACCCTTGATGGTGGGACCTAAGGTATTATTTGCTAGGATTGTGTGTATACAATAATTCATCTTTTTGGTAATTAGGACCACAAGTGATCTGGTAGACACTCTTTCATGTGGCTATGCAACCACAAGGTTCTAAACGTCAATTTCAAGTTGAACTTCGAATCTTTAGAAAACAGGAAGTGCATCGGAACTAGATGGAAATGTCAATGGAAACTCTGTAGAAACACAGCAATTCATGGAGTTCCACTAGAAACTTCAAACTTTGGCTTGAAACTCTACAGTAAGCTAAAACTAGCAAGAATACTTGGTGCTATTTGATTTACCATTTAACCATATATGAACTATAAACATGACATATATTGATATATGCAAAAAAAGACTTTCTAAAATTTATATGATATGCACTTACACACTTATACCATGGAAATACATTATACAAGTCAGAAGATATGCCTTAGAATGTATACACACATCTGAATTTATACTAGATTTTTTTTGGCAAATGATCTATTAGACACTCTTTCATGTGGCTATGCAACCACATGATTCTAAATGTCAGTTTCATATTAGACTTCGATTCTTCGAAGAATAGGAACTACATCAGAAACAGATGGAAATGCCAATGGAAACTCTTTAGAAATACAACAATTCATGGAAATCTACCATAAACTTGAAACTTTGGCTTAAAACTCTATGGTAAGCTAAAATCAGCAAGAATCCTTACTCAGCGCTATTTAGATTTACCAATTAACCTTATATGAACTATGTAACCATGCCGACGAGAAGATTCCGCAAAAGAATGCGAAATCGGTCGGCAAAATCACGTCAAAAAAACAAAACAAATGCAAAATGTAGGAGTCGCCACCTAGTCTATTATGGAAGACGAGGAAAACCATAAACATGAAAAATCATGCAAAACAATAAGGATAAGTCTGCGAAAACCAAAAAGATGTGAGTAAGGATCCCTGTTACGCACGAGGAAGGTGTTAGGCACCCTCACATGCCCGATGAAATCGGTCTTCTATGATTTCTCCAATGAAATGTTGGCTTTCCAGTCTCTTGCTATACGCCCGAGGGCGATATGCCATGCCATGTTTAGTGCCTTATGCTAATAGGTGCATGATATGCGGGGTGTGTCCTATGCTTATAAATATCACTCTTTTATCTCGGGTCAATCGCATAATGCAAGGATATTGCATAAGTGTAATCAAAGTTACATCATTCTGAGTGATTTATCATCATCGCTCTATATGCAAATGCAAATGCGAGTAAAGCGATAAAACAGTAAAAGATGCGAAGTGCCTTCCTAGTAAATCGAAGAGAAAAATCAAGGAAAATCCAGAAGAAAACTGGTCAAGAAAGCATAACAAAATGCGTGAAAACATGCCAGTGTGCTGGTTTGGTGCACCAGATTGGTGCACCAGATTGGTGAGTCAATCTGGTGCGCCACCTATGTGTACCTAGGTGGGCCAGAAAGGTGTAAGGATCAAAACAAGGCAAGATGCAATGCCAAATCTTGAAAAGATACATTCAGGAAAACTGAAATCTCTATAAATGCGTTTGGGAAAGCTCGTAAAGCCTCAAAGAAACAAATCATGAGCATATGCTTTAAAACATGATTTAAATGCAAGTGTTGGTAAACCCTGTGTTCAAGGGCTAATAGCCTCACACAAAGCTACCCTAAATGCAACTAAATGTGGAAAACAAGATCATCCCAGCCTCTGGATTATGGGCTGGAGCACAAGCTTTCCGAGTAGGATAAAGCGTGCAAAACACAGCCTACCAGAGTGGCAAATGGACTGATCAAACGGATCGGGAAAACAGAGTAAAATCCCATAAACCCGTAATAAAAGTGATCGGGCATAATCATGGAATACTAGAGAATCACTAAAACAGAAATCACAGTAAAAACATCTGAAGAAAATCATGAAAACAGCATGCAAAAAGGACCCCTCTGACCAGTCTGTGCAGTAGAGGCATGCGTCAGACTGGTGCTCTGGTTAGGTGCACCAGCCTGGTGCGCCTGGAAGGTGCGCCAGATTGGTGCACCCCAGGTTCTGGTTCAGACTGTTGCTGATCCAGAACCAGACTCAGAGCTGCCAGTGGTCAAAGATGATGTATGCTAAGTAGTATGATGCAGATGTCATGATTTAAGTATGGAAGACATGATGTGAGTGCATAGGATTAAGAAAAATCATATAAATCATGCATTTAGGATAAAACATGTTGATGGGTTCATGTATGGATGATAACATGCCAAGTGTCAAAAAAACATGGATATGTGCTAATCATGACATATGAAAGCATATAGAAGCATGATAACACATTATGCAAAGAAAACATGAAGAAGAACAATAGCATGCAAGCTTATGCTATATAAAGACAAAGATAACATGAATATTATATAACATGAGAAGTAAACAAACATGTTTGAAACAAACTTCATGAATCATAGAACAAAAACAACATATATCATGAGTTTTAAAGGATGTTCTATCACATTTTAAAATTGTATTCAAAGGAAAAAAGAGGAGTAGAAAGCCTATCTTTTATGATGTCTCCTTCTTTAAATATAAGAAATGAGAATGATCCTTGTTGCTTTGGAAGGACCAAGGATACTTAGGATGCAAGGGAGAGCTCCAGAACATAAATTTTGGTTGTTGGGTGGAAGGAGGAACTCAAGCAAGAACTTGCTGTAGTGCAGATCTATTTCTCAGATTTCAGCACTAGAGTTTTTCTCCTAAAGTCTTGTCCTTGGAATGGCTGTTATGGATATCTATTTATAGGGATCTAGGGATGGGTTATACAAGAGAAACAAAGGGTCTTGCAAACGAAAAGTCTCGAATATTCGTTGGCATATTCGTTTGCAAGGGTAACAGCTCGGAAGATGGAATGTCAACAGCTAGAGCTGGGCGCCTGCTTGGTGAGCCACCTTGGTGTGCCAAATTGGTGCGTCACCTTGGTGCGCCACCTTGGTGCGCCAGCCCTGCTCACATAATTCTGGACTCTGGCTTGCTAATGGGTTTAGGGCTTGGTTTAAGGGCTGATCATATCCAAAGCAACATGAGGATACTCATCTCTGGGTCACCTCAAAATCGGGGTGTCTACAAACTATAAACATGACATATATTGATATATACAAAAAAAGACTTTCTAAAATTTATAAGATATACACTTACACACTTATACTATGGAAATGCATTATACAAGTCAAAAGATATGGCTTCGAATGTATACACACCTAAATTTATACTAGATTTTTTTTTTACTAATTTTATAATTTTTTACATCAAAATAAACACAAAAGTTTACAAAATTCTTAAAAATGCATAAAAATCAAATTATGATTATTATTAGTGATCTAATATCTAACTTTTTGTTTTTAATATTAGCATGTTAAATACATGTTTATTTCTACTTTAGTGACATTTTCTCTCAATGATTATAATGTAGTTTACTGACATGGACTTCTTAGAAATGTCTTTATTTAATAGCCATTATTAAGGATCTTAATTGACTTAACCCATTGAGTATCGTAATGTACTAATACTGGAGAGAGGATTCCTGGGTGGGTCAAATTTAATATTGAAGAGAGGATTCTTGGGTGGGTCAAACCTAACATGTCTACCCATTTATTTGGGTTCTTATAAGTCACTAGTTCTAGGGTTTAAAGGTGTTTGCTCGCTTTTTTTTCTTTGGTGGGGCTGGGGAAGGTAGCATTTATTGAATATCGATAAAAGATTACAAAATATTTGTATTCAAAAGAACAGCAAGAGACACTGACCTAAGAGTAAAAAGGTACTAGATGGAGCACGAACGCTACCTCTTTACTTTCACAAGAACAAATAAAAAAACTCTGAGAAAATACATAAAGATGGTGAACATGCAAAGTACATTTCCAATCCTAATTCCGAAGTTCAAAAAATCTCCCCCCTAAGGAGAAAAAGAATAAGGATGTGATTGATCAGTACCTTAGCAGATGACATGCTCAACTTCTAATCCAATGGAATCATAGATTTATCATACATGAATATACGGTAAACCAATCTTTCTCATTTTGAGGTTATCTCTAGAAACAACAATTTTGATGAGTCCAATGACCCAGAATTAAGTGAGTCCAAGCATCTATACAGTATTCCAAGCATGGTCTTTCATGTTAGACAAAAGATAGGTTAATGGATTTCAACCCAAACATGGTATGGTTGTTGACATGCTTACTTTTTTCATGTGCTTGAAATTGACTTGAAATCATAGACAATAACCAAAACAAGAAGGATGTATGCCATTTCAAGAAATACTCCTAAATATCATGTCAGTTATTTGTAGAGTCGCCATGTGTCAACATAGGCCAATTTCTTCAGTTATGAGTGCTTGCTTTTATTATCCTGTTATTAATGTCTGTCTACATGATGAGGGCACATATACTGGTTTAGAGAACATGATTATGATAAATATGTGCAGTAAAAAAAAGAGCAAAAAAAATGCAATGATAGAAGATCAAAGGCTGAAGCTCCTTTATCAGTGCAACAGACTAGCCATGCAAAGTCCATTATATTTCGAATCACAATTACTGGTGGTTTGTGCACTTCACAATTACTGGTGCTTGATGTATTACCTGTATTTATGCAGAAGGCACTGTGTACAAGGAGAAAATGATTAGTAGAAGAGAATTACCTTCCGTTGTAGAGGACCAGATGAGTGAGGGTAGCTGTTACACACGCAAAACAGAAACCATAGTGATATTGCATGTAAATGCTCAAATACACAGCTGAGTACTCTTTGTATGCATTCTCGTCAAACTCAAAATTTTCATCATTCAAAACTCTTGAGATGTTATAAACTTTCCCACTTTTGTCAAATGGCTCAGAGGAAAAGATTGGAAATCTCTTAGCATTATATGTATTAGTCCAGTAAGCGATTGGAGTTACTGCATAAAGGATTATAATAAACCCAGCCATATTGTTTAAGATGGTTGAAGCAGGGTAAGCTAAAGGGCTACCAAGGCCATTAGTAAAGGCTGACCAATCCAGTCCAAATGAACCCAAACCCAGGCCATTATAACCACCACCAATTTGATGGGCAGTGACTGAATTCTTCCAAATCCAGCAAACAAAGGCCAAAGAAGAAATTGCAGGGAAGAAGTAATTGGGTATAATATAATAAGAAAAACTTGAGACAAAGGCTACAAGAAAGAACTGAAATCTTGTGAGTTGTCTCTTGGATCTCATTTCAACCTCATGCAATGACCTGAACAATGGTTAAAATATTGTCAACTGCACAGAAAACAGAAAGGTATGAGAGACTTTTTTGGACAAGGGGCTGAGATACCTATAGGTGGCAACATTAACCAAAGTTTCTGGCCACCACATGTAGGGTGAATCAACAAGCAACTTCATCAACATTCCGCAAAATCCATAACCCATCAACTGTAAACACCATACAAGCAGTTTCACGTTACAAAATACAAAGAACCTCATACGAACGAGTTTGAGCATGGATACAAAGACGATAGATATATTATTTTTCTATTCGATTGGAAAAAATTTGATTCTCGAATGCAATTAGGAGTACCCAAGTTGTGAGAATCCATTTCTAATAAATTAAACCAAAGCAATTCAAGCATAAGAGCTATCTAAGCCTAGTGCCTGGAATCCAGGGAGCTGCCGTGTGTCCATGTCCAAAAGTACATGAAAACCCAAACAAAAATAGAAAGAGCGAGAACTAAAAAGGTAATTCACCTGAGAAGTTAGCATCAATAGAAACGCAGCCAATGGGTGAATTTCCCGGTGATAGAATCCCTTCATTTGTGAAATGATCCTTGAAGCATAAGGGGTGGCCAAGGCAGAGGTAGCGAAGACGGTGATCAATACGTGCTCCTTGATGCTGAAAGGGCCTGGATTCATCGTGAACGTCCAACTTGTCCATGGGAATCTGACAGGCCTCTCTGGTAACACTGCTGCCAACCATCTTCCAACGGGGAGAAGTGACAACAGAGCACAGTCGGAAGAGATTGTGATGGGGTTTTGGTTATAGGAGAAAAATTGTTTCTGGAAAGCAAGGAGAACACAAGTTGTGAGTCCCAGTGTCCAGGTCCGGAATGTCAAGGCCGGTAACGTTTTGTCATCTGTCGTGGGAACGGTGAGCCTCACCTCCTCTATCGGAGAATCATCTACAACCTCTGCAACCAAAAAATGCACCAAAATTTGCGAAAAACGTTAACTTGTTTTTCGTGAGGCGGTAATAGAGTGTCAAATTGTTAACTAGAAAAGCCAATTCGTTTGTTTCTGTCTGCATAGAAAACAAGACAGGGGTTTCTGCTACAGAAGACATGCCAAATGATGAAGCCATTTTCTTTCCCCCACAAGAGAATTGTTCTTCCCTCGAAGCTCGAGCGGAACAAGGGCGGAAATACAGTCCACAAACGCGTCCTTGATTGGATTCGAAAATACTTGAATACCCATACTAATCTTAGATGATAACTATATTTAGCAAAAAAAAAAGCAATTTATTACCTTACGTGCAGCCCCTCGTCCGCGACTAGGGGAGTGATGACCACGAAGTGAATCAGCGTCCATGCCCGGACAATTTGGCTTCTGATCCGTCTTACGCCGCTGCTGTTTCTTTTTTCTCTCTCTTATTTGCAATTTATGGTGTCTCTACCCATACAGATACCACGGGAAATTTTTAATCTTTATCATCCATTCAACGTAGAAACGTGTTCTCCCCGGATATGGATAAGTAATTTCGTGTCAAGCTTCCTTGTCAACGTATAAGGGAATCCCATACTCCCACGCCACAAGTCTATACGCTCGGCATCTAAGAAATTACAGACTCTAGACTCTAGTGGGATACCTTGTTCAACGTTGTTCTGCCATCTCCAACACCCTCCCTCTCGGGTTCTCAACGTTCAGTGGTTCGAGGGTGTTCCTATTCAAGAGAAGATTGCAGAGTATGCCAGAGGTTCATGGGATCGTATTGCAACGTTATCCACAACATACTAGTGGCTAGGAACATATCATCGAAAAGTTTCAGATCTCGGTTTGAGGGATAGTACCTTTTCATATCTAAACATGTCTTACCATCCTTAATCTTGCAGCGAGTCAGGGAGTCCTTTCGATGGAAATTATTATAATGATCTTCAAATACTTCTAGGTTGGACAACTCAAATCTCTTCTAGGCAATTGTTCTTTCCTTTTTGGTTGATACTGTAAGTACACTGAGGGATTAATATAATATGCCTTCACGATAGAAAGAAGCCTTACAATCTTCTAATGGATTTGTGTAATATTTGATAGAGAGAGAAAGGTTGGTTAGTTAAGTTTGTTGTAATTATCAAGTGCTTAGTTAGGTTTGTTGTAATCTGTTGAACTCATGATAGAATGAGTTTAGGTGGTGTAATTATGTAACAACCTGTAACAGATCTTGTACTAAACCTTCTCCTGTAAATATAGGTCTCCCTCTTTCTCTCTGATAACACAAGGGAGAATAGCTGAAATTTTCAATGTTTGAGTTATATTATGGTATCAAAGCAAAGCGACTCAGGTCAAAGGTCCAGAGCTTGAAGTTTCTATGGTCCACGTTCATGGTGGCAATGGTAGCTTTGCTAAGTGCATCATCAGGTGCAAGTTCTTTTCTTAATTCCACAGTACTCACTACAATTTTTAGTCATCCAGTTATTGTTCATTTGGATCACAACAATTATTTCCTATGGAAACCTCAAATCACTCCTATTCTAAGAGGAAATGATTTGATGAAATTTGTGGACAAATGAAGCACATGTCCAACAAGGTTGATTTGAAATGAGTCAATAATGGTGGACTCATCTACTCTACTGCCTAGGCAAGTTGAAAATCCAAATTATCATCGATGGATGCATCAAGATCAATTGCTATTGGGATGGTTCTTCTTGTCTCTCATTGAAGGAGTCCTGCAGTTTCAAGTACTGAGGTATGAAACTTCTCACACACTTTGGATATCGTTGGAGAAGATGTTTGCCTCCCAATCCAAATCTTGTATCATGTAGCTTCATCTTCAATTTCGATCAACAATGAATGGTGATATTTCTATCATGGATTATTTCCAAAAGATGAAATCCATTGCTGTAGCCTTGGTGTAGTTGCTAGTCCTGTGTTTGATGATGATCTAGTACTTTACATACTTGCTAGTTTAGGAAGTGAATATGATATTGTAATACCTACAATTTATACGAGACACTTATCTAACGTGGGTGACTAGTGTAGATTAGGTACACGGTTTGCCTCTACGAATTTGGCTCGATATTATGTACACATTGTACAATCGCAATTTGGCAAGTTTAGAATCTAGAAAATAATGTAAGTCTTGTATCGGGAGTTGATTCTGGTTTGTGTGTAATCTGAATAAACTAGGATTTGATTATCTATAATTATATGTATATTTGTTGGATAATCATGATAGATTTATGGTTATTTTCCTTATTATGTTTGGGATTTCTCCCTAGTTCTTTGCTTTGTGTTGATATTTTGACATATTACGACCTATGAATGTGTGGAACCTTGAGAAGGAAAGAAATGTCAAGAAAGCGCAATAAAATTGGTAATCGTTACGTCGTCGCCCTCAGCAAACCTTGTGCATGCCATGTCCTGCAACGTTTAGCCCATGTTTTCGAACTACTGTTGGTGGCGAGAGTTTGATAAAAGAAGGGGCAGGCGTTGAGCAGAAACCAGAACCAGAGAGGGAGGAGAGAAACCAAGTCTGAGAGAGAGAGGAGGAGAAACAAAGGGAAATGAAGAGAAGTAGAGGTCGGAAGAGAAAGGAGAGAGAGAACTCGTTGGCGATACGATTATGCAACCTATCTTGTCCCTTTTTCTTTTAATTTCATATGAAATTATTGGAAATGTGTTGATTAACTTGCACTTGTTGTGTGGCAACGATTTCATAATTTTCTAAAAATTTTCAATGATTTTACAAAGGTTTTTGATGGTTTTGCTACTGTTCAACTGTTTGAGTTCTTTCTCTTTTGATTTTTGTATCTCGAGCTACATAAGTTTGATTCTCATGATTTTTGTCTCAAATGATATATGACTTTGAGCTCTATGTTTTGCTATATTTTGTAGAATTTTTAGTGACTTGTGGTGCAATCGCCTATAATTCCCAAAAAAGATGATTTTTGGGTTGTTTGTTTTCAAGTGTCTAGTCTATCTATAAGTGGGTGAGTCATGGATTGGTCCTGTGGACTAGTCTCGTAGATTTCCACTATGGACCAGCCCCTTGGATTGGTACCATGGGTTGGACCTATGGTTCACTTTCATGGTTTGGGTCTAATCAAACCTTGCAGTGGTGGCTATGGTTGGTTTTGTGATGGATTAAAATGGAGTAATTTGTGATTTTGATTCTATAGATAGTTTTGCGATATAAAAATGTTTTGAAAAAAATTACATATGGTTTTGAAAAGAGTTTTTCATGGTTTTTTAGACGAAGTCACATAACGGTAGGATCATATCAACAGACCAAGGGTGTTTGATACATTTGAAAGGTTGGGTGCGAGTCTGAAGTCGTGATTGTCGAGTTTTTTTTCTATTGGAGTCAAGGGTTCGAGTCTCCTAGATATGTTACTAGAAGAGTCTGAGGTTAGAGACCTTGTGACTGGGATAGATGGACTCTTGCATGGGGTGGTTTTCCATAACAGTGTAATGGGACTGGAGATCGAGTCCTCGATGACTACTTGTAGTTAGTCAGTCGCTTATAACTAGGGTGACACGATAGATTTTCGCACTGAGTGCGTGTGTTGAGGTTTTGAAATGGCTTTAGCCGTGATTTGACTTTTCGAAAATGCCTTAAGTGATTTCAAAGATGTATGAGAATTAGAGAAAATAAAAATGATAGTTTTTTTGAAAGGCATGTTTTAAGAAAAAGATTTTCTAGATGATCGATAACTATGATTTTGGTGAGGTTTTGGTGTTTCTCTTTAGTGTTGTCTTGGTGCTACCAAGAGTGGTAGCTACGTCTCTAGGAGCTAGTCATGACAGTTCCAGCCTGTAGTATGCGATCTTTGGTTGTGGTTGGCGTGTACTAGGTGACAATGGATGTCACTCATGCGTGTTTCAGTGGTTTTGTTCGTAGGTACAGATTATGGAGTTGCAGTCTATTCTAGTGCACTTAGTTGAAGCTACATAGCCGCACACCACAAGTCCTAAGTAGTAGTAGTCTTCTGTTAATTTCCTATAGTGTTATTTAGTAATTTATTTTAATCATTGCTTCAGGTAGTGTTGGTGCTGGTTTGTGGTGTCGAGGGCATTACAGATTAGCATTAGAGCTTAGGTTACACTATGTAACACCCAAAAATTCATTCAATTGTAAATATACTTTTTAATGAATTTTATAATGCATGGGTGTTAGTGGCACAAGGTCATTTTAATAATTTTGTGGTTTTATGCTTGGGTCCCATTGTTTGGCTTGTTTTGTGCCTTGTCTTTTAGTGAAGGCACTATGCCTGTGCTCCTATGTGTGTTGATGTGCAGGTGTGCTATGTGGTTGGCCTTGTGTTTTGAGGCTAGCTGTTGAGACGGGGATGTGCAGGTGCATGCACGTGCCTCATGTTTGAGGTTGGTTGTTGGGGGCGGGGATGTGCAGCCCTGCCCCCAACAACCAGCCTCAAAACACAAGGCCAACCACACAGCACACCATGCTCTTCGTAGTTGGACGCATGCGAACCTAACTCTTCTTGCACGTATAAGAAGAGGTGACGAGTTGAAGCTTCTCCTGCACCCTTCCTTCCCCTTCCCTTCCCACCATCTTTCTCTTCTTTCTTACCTCCTTCCCCACTTGTACGCACCAGTTCACTCCTCCTCCTCTTCCTTTCCGCCACTTCCTCCTTCACATTCCCCTCCTCATTCTCCTTCTTTCCCCTCCTTCCTTCCTCCAGCCTTGCTCTCCTTTCCTTCCTCTTCTCCACCCGATGCGAGTGAGTGAGAGAGAGACCAAAACAGAGAGTGAGAGAGAGAGAGAGAGAGAGGCAAAGGTGGTGCAGTGGTGCTCATGTCGGCCAGAGGATTCTAGACTTCTTCCTTGGAGCTCGAGGAGTGACCGAGGACGTTCGAGGGTCGAGGTGATCACCGGAGAGTGTGTGGTTGGCTAGAGGATCGACGGCGATCGTCGTGAGGTACACACCTCACACTCTCTTGTAGTATGCATAAAAAAAATGTAGTAAATGCCTAGGATTGCATGAAATTTAGGTGTATAATGTGTTTATGAATTTATTGTGAATTTTTTGTGGTTTATGAGGCATTTATGGAAATTAATGGTGGTTGGTGTGGTTGGGTTGTTTCTGACTGCTCTTGCTTTGTGATTTTATATCTTGAGCTATAATGCATGGATCGTGGTATTGTTTGTGTGGATTTGTAGTAAACTCATGTGTCTACGTCCTGTGATTTATTCATGTTTTGTGGATTTTTCCTAGTAGGTATGCCCTTGGTCCCAAGTTAGGCGAAGAGTTGGATTAAGGCTCAGGCCATGTTTACTGGAATCGGGAAAATCGATATGCCATTTTTGAACAGTATGTCATTTTCCTATTAGATTTGTCTCCTTGGCCCCTATTTTGGCCGACCAAACTCATTCAGTCTGCCGTTCTGGGCCCTTGGGTGTTGACAGCTGTAGACACCCTAATTTTGAAGCTACTTGGCAGTAGACTCCTCTAGATGATGCTCTGGTTACGACCACCAAAACCATAGCCTACACAAACCCAATCAGGCTCACACTACTCCACTCTGGCCCAATTAAACTTGAAACCAAACAAATCAAACAAAATCCACTTAAAATCAAATCAATAAAACAGAAACCCTAATTCAAGTCAAAATGAAATTAAATCCACTTAAAATCCAATAAAAACCCTAATTAATCAAATAAAAACCCTAATTAGGTCAAAATGAAATTAAATCCACTTAAATTCTAATAAAAGCCTTAATTAATCAAATAAAAACCCTAATTAAGTAAAATCCAATCAAATTCACTTAAAATCCAATAAAAACCCTAATTAATCCAATAAAAAACCTAATTAAGTAAAATCCAATCAAATCAACTTAAAATCCAATAGAAACCCTAATTAATCCAATAAAAACCGTAATTAAGTAAAATCCAATTAAAATCCTAAATCGATCCATAAAACCTAATTAAAACACAAAAACCCTAAATTAAAAACATAAAACCTAATTAAAATCCAAAAATCCTAAATTAAAACCATAAACCCTAATTAAACCCAAATTCCAAATTGAAATCCAAAACCCTAAATCTAAAATGATTAATAAAACAAAAACCTAAGCTAATTAAAACCCTAATTTAAAACCAATTAATTAAACCTTAACCACAAAATTAATTAAAATCATAAAACATAAGTAAAAAGTCTAAATTAAGATTCAAAACCCTAATTTAAAAACTTAAAATCAAAACCCTAAAAAATCCCTAAATAAAGAAACACTAAACTAATTAAAGCCCTAATTAAACCCTAAATTACAAAATTAAGAAATTAAACCCACAAAATCCAATTAAAAACCTAAAATTAAAACCCTAAAAATCCCAAAATAAAAACCAAAAGAAAAATCAAAACAAAAACCCTAAGCCCAATACTATTTCATTCAAAAATGCAATTCAAAACTTAGGAAAGTCAAAAATAATTTCGGTGAGCCCTTGATTTTTGGCGAAAACTCTGGCGATCAATCCCTGATTCTCCGGGGCTCGATCTCTAATCCTATGATCTTTGGGGCTTTCCACCTCTGTCGTGCCCTCCATCCAACCGCGGAGGCCATCCAAGGGGAGGATCGACGGTGGTGGAGGCCTCTGCTGGAGTATAAAGCTCACCTCGCCGTCAGACCTTGGGAGCTTCTAATTAGCAAGCCTCAGCCTCTCCTCTAGAAGCGCGAGTCCTCCTCCCTCGACCTACTGTCCATAAGAAAAGCCCCCACCTTCCAGAGTGAGTCCACCTTTTTCTTGCTCCCTAGAATCCAATCGGAGCATCGCCGTCTAGCCGTCGGGAGAGACAACACCACTCAGGTACTCCTTTCTCCCCTCTGTTTCAATTCATAGCATGCCCCCTTAGAATCCCTTAGGCCCCTGGATTGTGTCGCGGTGGAGCAACACCCCCCTGTACGCCGTCATCCTTATCTCCGGTGATGGGTTCACCCCCTCTGGTGAACCCATAGCCCTCTGCGATGGAGCGAGCCCACTGGGCCTCTCCTCCCTTCCTCCTCCTCTTGTCTCCTCTTCCCTCTAGCCTCTTAGGCCACCTGAAGACCCAGAAGACTCCCGCCGCCGATGCCTGATTCACCATGCTGTCGCCGTCGCCGTAGTCCATGCCACTGCTGTCGTTCGCAGTCAAAGATGCACCCGAGTGATCCAAACACTCCTGCTTCACGCCGTCGATCCGGAGACCTCCACCGCACCACCACGAAGCCATCCGCGCCGCTCCTCCACTACCTAGACCACTGCAGCAACCTAGCAACCCACTGCCGAGCTCGTCGTCGGAGTCAAGGTGGGAGGAGTGCTCCAGACCACCTCAGAGCTCGCCGCTGCCCTCCGAAGCCTCGCCGTGGCTCCTCGGAACTTTCCCCGCCTTCTCTGCGCTGTTCCAGCCTCCGAAGCACTGCTGCGTCGCACCGTCGTCTCCTCTGTCACCGTTCAGGGCTGCTCGCTGGAGCGCAAGGTGGGGGGGGCAACCTCCCAGGGATGGTCGCCGCACCTCCACGGAGGTTCCTCAGCGACCGCGCGCCCCCTTCTGCCGCTAGACCGCCGTCGAAGTCTCGCTGGAGGGAGAACGCCGGCGATCCTCCAACGATCTTTGAATGAACATATTTTGGGCCCAAGCCCTTTAGTTTAGGTTTATTACTTTTAAGTCCTCAGTTTATTACATTTACATCTTTTTTTATTGCATATGGGTCCAAACATTTACATTTTAGTCCCTGTGGTTTTAAAATACATTTATTTCTTTTATTTTCTTTGTGAATTTTGCATATGACCCCCTGAATGCTTTATTTTTTATTTCCTAACATATTAATGCATGTTTTTATCACATCTAGGTCCCTAGAACATGATTTCTTTACATTTAAGTCTTGAACATTTGCATTTAGCCCCTGAATCTTTTTAAAACAAGTTTTCTCTATGAAATTTGCATTCTGATCCCTGAATATTTTAAAAATCACACTGTTAATCATTAAAAGTGAGTTTTTATCACATTTAAGTCCTGAACATTTGCATTTAGCCCCTGGAATCTTTTATAATGAAATTTCTCTGGGAAATTTGCAATCTGAGCCCTAAAAGATGTAACAATCACACTAACTATTATAAAAATGGAATTTGCTTTGCACTTTGGTCCTGGTCTTTTGCATTGAGCCCCTAGAACTTAAAAAAATGAGTTTTCTTTGTACATTTTGCATTCTAAACCTTAGGAAGCTTCATAATTGCACTGATCAGTATAAAAGCCTCATTTTTATCACATTCAAGTCATGAAATTTTGCATAAAAGTCCCTAGATTCACATCAAATCATTCCTGAGCATGTACAATTTACATATAGGCCCTTAGACTATTTACAAATCCATCATTCAAGGTTTTAAATGTTTTCTAGCATATTTTGGGATATTTTTCACTCATTGCATTTCATATTTTGCATCTAATCATTGATTCCATTTAAAAATCATGTTTTCACTGAGATTTGATCTTTAGCCTCGCATTTTAGTCACATTTGCACTTATATGTGAATTTTACACTTTAGGCCCTGACTTTTCAAGAAATCATCCAAGTGCAACTTTCACATTCTAGTGCCACATTGACATTAGACCCATCATTTGCATATTAGAATAAGGGTCATGAACATGTTCTTCATCCAGATTCTCATTCCTTTTGTAAATTTTGCGTTTTGGCTCTTATGATTGTTCTTTATTGTGTTTACATCATTTTGTTGATTTTCTCCTCCATGTTTCTTACAAATAACATCTTCTAGACATTTGGCACACATTTTGACATAACTTAGGCCATGCATCACTCCCATGATAGCATTTACCACATTTGGCTAGGGAAATGACCAAATTGCCCCTGTGCCTCCAATTCATGAGCATGCATCTCAATTTGTGCACTCAGTCTTGCATAGTCCTTGTCTGAGTCATTCTTTAGATTTTTTGCACATTTAGGCACTTATCCATGCATTCATATCACTTTCTCCTCGCATTTGCATCCCTACTTGGCGAGCCGTCATCCTATGCCTTTCCTTCATGGATTTCTTTCTTCAATTTGTCCTTAGAGTTTCTTATCCATTATCCAATTTGATTGACTTTAATCCTACATTTCAGATTTTTGATTTATTTTTTAGATTTCATCGCCCAAGGGCGTACATTAACAAGCCTGAAGGTCGACATTTGACCCCATCACGGATTATTTTTCCCTTTTTTGATTTTCATGACTTTTTCCATGATTCTGAGAACCTGGGTTGACTCGATTTTTCATCCTTTTGACATCAATATTTCAGAGGCATTCTTTAAAAAAACATCGTCATTTCCAGTGATTTTCTGTAATTTTGCCAATGCATGTGGATTTCTTCGTAGTTTTCACACATCATCTTGCACATCCATCTAGTCTTGTCATGGCATACATATTAGCATGATTAGAGCATGATCCAGGTTTAGAAAACATCTATCTAGCCTTTAGCAAGCAATTAGACTAGAAAGACCGAGTTTCTCGAGCGTACGAGGGTGTCTAACACCTTCCTCGTGCGTAATAGGAATCCTTACCCATCCTCTAGTTAGCAGACATCCAGCCTTCCCATCTGCATCCCATGCATTCAATCTTTTGCGGTTTTCCTCGTCTTTTCCTTAAAAGACTAGGTGGCGACTCCTTTTCTTTTCCTTTTGTCCTATCTTGCGCCTTCACCATCTTGGCATAGCTGTGATCTCCCTTTGGCGTGACTCCACGCCAGACCCTCGGGTCGGCATGGTCACAATAGCCAACCTAATTCGATCGACCGTTCTTCCACAGTCTATCGAACTAGGGATTTTCGGACAACTGTTTTGAGTTTTAGTTCACTGTTTCTGGTGCCCTAAGCCTAGTTCAGTCGACTGATCTAATTCACTATGCTGAATCAGGCTTGAGTACTATTTTGAAGGTGATTTTGGTGGTTTTGCTGGATTAGTTTATATTGCCTATATTGAGACAGATTGTGGGCCATTAGTGGTGGTCTTATGTGGACACTTAGTGTGCCAGTTTTGTGGATTTTGAAAGATATAAAATGATTTTGTAAAGTAATTTCAAAAGAGATATAGCTTGGTTTGGAAAAGAGTTTTTCGTGCTTTCTGTGTGTGGGCGAAGATACTGTAGGTCATGCTACTTAGACCAGGAGATGTGATGACATTCTTAGATGGTCAGGTGCGTCACCCAGGTTAAGGCTAAGGACCAAGAGACTATAGGCAAGCGTTCATCGGGTCTTGGAGATATGAAACTCCTTGACTGTCGATCGTGAGGATGAGGCTGAGGTTTGTAGGTTGGAGGTGTCAACTGGACCTGGAGGTATGATACTCCAATTGTTTCGAGGCACTAAGACTTGAGGTACCGTAGGTGGCAAGAAGACGCTCCCACAAACTAGGTACCGTGTGGAGGACGCTGAGAAGGCATACCCTGTGGTGACCAGAGCAAGTAGTGCACGTGTCCCATGGTTGGTAGCAACCTAAGTGACAAGACAGCCTTCCCAAGTGGAGTTAGCATTCTAAGGGTTCTCCAGGTAAGAGAACAATAGGACGGATTCGCTCTTACATAGGGTGGCAGATTCGTGGCAGCATAGTACACCTCAATGACTACTTATGGCCAAAGTTGGTTGCCTATCGTCGGACATCACAACTCAGTGTGGTTGTGGTTTTAGCCAGTGTGGCCTATGTTTGAGATTTTGGCCGATATAGCCTATGTTTTGGTGGTTTTTACTATTAGGCCTGGTTTTGACATATGGATGATTTTCCCATGAGTTGGTGACTTCAAATGAGAATGGATAAAATGTTTTGAAATGTGATTTATGGCTTTGACTGATTGGGCCTGATTTATGAGGCATGTGGATTTAGCAAAAATGATTTGAGAATTGATTTTAAAGAGAAAAAACTTGGTTTTGTTTTTCTGAGTTTTTCGCATGGTGTGTACTAGGTGACTTTCTGGTAACTCACGCAAGTTTTCATGTGGTTTTATCTTACAAGTGTAGATAAGTAGCTTTTGGTGAGTCTAGTGCATATAGTCGGAGTCTTGTAGCTGCATACATAGTTTCTTGGTAGTTTAGATGCTTTAGATTAGCCTTTAATTTCTTGTAATTTAATTTTAAATTATGTTGAAATTATTTAGGCTAATGTGTTTGTGTTGGTAGTAACACGGGTTGTTACAAATTTGGTATCAAAGCACTAGGTTTACTAGATTGCACTAGCTTGAGGTGCCCAGTTTAGAGGCTCCATAGGTTTTCATGCATGGTGTTGATTGCACCTGTTAATTTTCTCCCTTTCTCCTGGTTGTTGTTTCTGATTGTTGTGTAGGTATTTTGCTCCTCTCCTCCTATAGGATGTCCAGTTCTGGCTGTAGGGGTAAGGCCCTTACCAAGGAATCCAAGCCTTGTGAAGGTGGTGGATAGAAAGCTATACGTGCCGAACTACGAAGCTTGGTGCATAGAATCTCCCATGCCCATGGCAAGAGTAGTTCCAGTGATTCATTAGGAGATCCGTGGCTGCAGCAACTAAGTAAGCTCCGTTCGCCAACATTTCAAGGCAAGGGTGGTGTTGAGGAGAGTGAGGCCTAGCTAGAGTTGGTGGCAAAGATGCTAGATAGCATGATGTGTCTAAAGGAGCATTGGATATGGCTGGCAACTTATCTGTTGGAAGGTGAGGTAGATAAGTGGTGGAAGTCAGTGAAGCGGCTGAAGTTCCTGGACTCGACTACTGTTAGTATCAAGTGGATAGATTTCGAGGCAGCCTTCTACGAGAAGTACTTTCCCTATTATGTGAAGGAGTAATTCAGCTAAGGTTTTCAGAACTTGGAGCAGGGTAGCATGTCTATGCTCGAGTATGAAGCTACTTTTGCCCATCTAGAGCGTTTATCTCCAGCCTATCCCTCAAAGGAGAAGCGATCGCAGAGTGTCCTGGATGGTTTGAATCCAGGACAGAGGTTGAAAGTGATGGCTTGCCAGTGCCAGATGGTGGTGGGCATGGTTGGAATGGCCATCCGCTTTAAAGAGGAATACACGAGGTATAAGGATGGTCGTTCCTAAGGGAAGGGTAAGTCTTCCTTCACTTCTTGATTCTCTTTCTTCGTTATGTTAAGTTTTAGTGATTCGAGTAGTTCGAGGAAGAAGAGGAAAGAGAAGTCTGGTGGTTTCTCTACAAGCCAGCATAGTTTTGTTGGTCACAGTAGTGCTGGCTTCAGTTAGACAGATTCTAGTACTTTCGGTGGGAATCGTTGTTACCATTGTGGTCAGTTGGGCCATATTGCTAGTAATTGTCTTCATTCTTGGCAAGCTCTAGATTTGAGAGTGTGCTACAACTGTGGAAAGCCAGGGCATATCCAGAAGTTCTACCCAGGTCCTCCCAAGATGGTAGGAAGTGCACTGCAATAGTCGACAAGGGGACGAGTGTTCACTATTTATGCCCTTGACGTAGGACCTTCTGGAGATGTGGTAGAGGGTAATGATGGGTAGTGGTGTTGTGTAACCCTCTATGTAATTATTGTAATCCGTCTTGTAATCTACACAATTGTATGATATGTGCATGTTATTTTTGTTGTTGTGGTTAGCAATTTAGGTTCCTTTTTTGTGGCGAGTTGGATAGCCAAGATATTGTTTGACTCAGAGAGTTCTTTTTCCTATGTCTCAGAGTCTTTTGTAGTGGAGATAGAGGATAGGCTAGCTAGGCTAACCTTTTATCTCAATGTGGTAACGTCGTTGGGAGAGCACAGTTTAGTCTGGAAGTATCTACAGTTTGTCAACTTGACGCTGAACAGTAGAGAGTTTGATGCTAGCCTCATAATTATGGACATACAGGAGTACGATGTGATACTTCGCATGGACTGGTTGGCACAATGGTCTGCTTTGATCGACTGTGCTTGGAGAAGAGTGTATTTTGGATCTTCTGGAGATGATATGTAATGCCCCGATCCCGGACACGCTACCAAAACACAGTATCAAAAGCATAATTACATTAATTACAGAGATATTAAATAACTGTAACTAAGGCTCACC
This sequence comes from Posidonia australis, assembly GCA_024699735.1. Lineage (NCBI taxonomy): Eukaryota > Viridiplantae > Streptophyta > Magnoliopsida > Alismatales > Posidoniaceae > Posidonia > Posidonia australis. The sequence goes on along the minus strand of JAMKQA010069732.1, from coordinate 653 downwards.
TTCAGGATCACAATGTGCGGCTAGAAACTCAGAATCCTGCACCGGAACTCGGCTGCACGCGGTCTGCACCTGAAAACCAAATAGCACACGTGAGTGACATCTAAGTCACCCAGTACGCGCCCCCAAATCATACAAACCACAAAACCTCGGCAAAACCATAAAACTCATTTCTTATCTTTTTCAAAACTTGCTTTTCTCTTTTTGGAAATCATCTTTTCTTTTCATTGGAAATCTCTTGGGAATTCAATCCCAAACCATGCTCTTTTTTAAAAGCCATATCTCTTTTCTTTTCTCAAAACATTTGGAAACTCATTCCAAAACCACATTTTCTTTCAAAAGCATTCCTTTACATTTCTTTCAAAACCTTTGGAATTCATTTTCCAAAACATTTCCATTTTCAATACTTGGGATTTCTTCCCAAAACACACTTTCAAATTCACATTTCTGACTAGATCCAGCCTAAAGCATAATGCCCCATTGGACTCAAAACCAAATCATAAACACTGGCTGGCAACTGGTTAAAACATCATCATTTCTTTTCAGGATTTTAGGACTATTTCATAAGTCCAATCCTGACCAAAACACATTTCTCTTTCTTTATTCATTTCCACTTTTCTTTACTGTTGTTACCTTGATCAGGGGTAACCAGGCAC
>JAMKQA010069731.1:0-18040 GCA_024699735.1 Posidonia australis | reverse complement strand
GTGACTGAGAATGTGAGCCAGAAAAGAAAACATACATTCGCAAGGGCATAAAAGAATAGAGAAGACAGAAGGCGAAGACAGAAGTCAGCCCATGAGTGAGAGGCGTGCGTTGTAGCTCTACCCTTACCATACCTTGGAGAGGAGTTGGAGTATACGCCTAGTAAAATTGTACCTTTGAAGAACTGACCCACCCTCTTACAATAAAGGCCTCATGAATAGATCGGGTGCTCATTACCTCCGAGACAAGGTTAGAGTGAAACTGCACATCTGTGAGGGAGTAAAAGAAAAAAAACAATGATGTCGAAAAGGAAAAAAAGCAGGTGCAGGACCTTAAAGAGTTTGGCATGGAGCCAGGTCCATCACAATACCTTACCGTGAGTTCGAGTGCCACCACTACCAGCAAGTGCCACCTAACAACTTGCCAGTCTCTATAGTGGCAATTGAGTCGAAGGTGTCATCCTCCTCTAACAGGCGTACAGCTTTCCAGCCTAACTGAGGGTAAACAAACAACTGAACTAAACAAGCAAACAGTCCAGATAGTGAACTCATTAAGCAGGCAAAACAGTAAATGTAGATAACAAGCACTAAAATCACAAGGCATGTATTTCTTCACCAAACAAAATAGGTCATTCTTAAATAGCAAAATTGCTCACAATAATAGAGTCCACCATAATAGTCATAATCATCACAATTTTGCTTCGATGACTTGTTCTTGTTTGCATATGGACTTGTTCAACATGAGTTTTTGCCAACTACCTTCAGCTAGGGCATTTCAGCTACTCAGTGGTTAAAAAGCATGAGCAGTAGGAACACTAGCTACAGCGTAATCGAGCCAGTACCTTCGACCAGGGGCATGTCAGTTGCTCTTTGGTCGAAAGTCACATGTCATGTGCTTGACAGAACATCAACTTGCTTTGTAACTGAACTAGAGCCTTCAACTAGGGGCATGTAAGCTGCTTTGTGGAAAGGTGGACTGTTTTGAGAACGCTTGATGCGAACTATTGTCCAAACGATGGTCAAGTACACATTCTCATAGAGAAGCGACATTCATAGTGGCTCCAACAAAACGACAACCACAGTAGAACATTGCAGCGAGTCAAGCATCAGATCTGAGGCATCATTGGCATGTCAGAAACACTCTGAATTCGCAATGGCATTGAGCATTGACAACAGATCCTTAGCTGCTTCAACTGATATTACCCACAGCAACGATGATCCAAGGTGCACTGGTACTTGAATAAGATCCCCATGGCGAACTCTTATTGGCTAAACCAGTTATCTGGACCCCCCCAGCATTCCTTTGTTCCTTCTTTCAGCGGCATCCTTAGCTTTCAGCAGCTGCCTTTTGGTGTAACTCTTATGTCAGCTGCCCTCTTAGTATCTTTTCTCTGGACCGTCACCGATAGCCTCTTGGTGGGTGAATTCACTTTCCTAGTCTTCGAACCGTCACCGCTTGCTTCTCGGTTGATGTGTTCGGTTATCCTTCCCCTGGACCGTCACCGACAGCCTCTCGGTGGGTGAGTCCACTTTCCTGGTCTCCGAACCATCACCGCCTGCTTTTCGGTTGAGGTGTTTGGTTATCCTTCCTTTGGACCATCACCGATAGCCTCTCGGTGGATGAGTTTACTCTTCGGATCTCCGAACCATCACTGCCTGCTTCTTGGTTGATGTGTTCGGTTATCCTTCCCCTGGACCGTCATCGACAACCTCTCGGTGGACGAGTCCACTCTTCGGATCTCCGAACCATCACCACCTGCTTCTCGGTTGATGTGTTCGATTATCCTTCCCCTGGACCGTCACCGACAACCTCTCGGTGGGTGAGTCTGCTCTCCTGGTCTCCGAACCATCATCGCCTGCTTCTTGGTTGATGTGTTCGGTTATCCTTCCCCTGGACCGTCAACGACAGCCTCTCGATGGGTGAGTCCGCTTTTCGGATCTCTGATCCATCATCGCCTGCTTCTCCGATGATGGGTTTGGTTGTCCTCCTTTTGGACGGTCACTGACAGCCTCTCGGTGGGTGGGTTTGCTTTCCTGGTCTCCGAACCATCACCGCCTGCTTCTTGGTTTATGTGTTCGGTTATCCTTCCCCTGGACCGTCACCGACAGCCTCTCGGTGGTTGAGTCTGCTTTTCGGATCTTCAATCCATCACCGCCTGCTTCTCGGATGATGTGTTCGGTTGTCCTCCTCCTGGACCGTCACCGACAGCCTCTCGATGGGTGGGTTTGCTTTCCTGGTTTCCGAACCATCACTGTCTGCTTCTCGGTTGATGTGTTCGGTTATCCTTCCCCTGGACCGTCACCGACAGCCTCTCGGTGGATGAGTCCACTCTTCGGATCTCTGAAACATCACCGCTTGCTTCTCGGTAGATGTGTTCGGTTATCCTTCCCCTGGACCGACATCGACAGCCTCTCGGTTGGCTTGTCCGCTCTTCGAATTTCTGAACCATCATCGCCTACTTCTCGGTTTATGTGTTCGATTATCCTTCTCCATGATCGTCACCGACTGCCTCTCAGCTAGCGTGATCGTTTGCCCCTCTTCCGAACCAGCACCGCTTGCTTCTCGGTTGACTGATTCGCTCTTTCCGCTCCGTCTTCTTTTGCTAGGTGTTTTCTTTGGATCTTGTGTCGAGTCTTTCTTGGGCTGATATCCCGAACTACCCGGGCAATCCCTGTGATGTCCGATGGATTTCCCACTCTCTTTGTTCTTTCCTTTTGTGGGTTGGTAGTCCGAACTACCTGGATGACTTCCGTGACCAGTCACTTCTCGGTTGGCAAGCACCGTGAATCTTGTCCGGCGTTTTTCTCGACAAGTGCGATAACCAGTCATGTCTCCTAGGAGCTGATTGGTCGTCAGCTTGTCAGTACTTAGTCTTTTGTTTTTGTTTCTCTGTTTGGCTTCGGCTTTGGCGACAGGACCTTTTGTGCATTCACCGACTGGTGGCTGGTTGTCAGTAACTGACTCTTTCTTGTGGCTTCGGGTAGGGTGTCTTTGTCAGCTCTGAGTAGTGGTCTCCTCCTCTTGATGACTCTTCCTTGTGAGAGGGGGTGGGGTGTCTTTGTCAACCCTGAGCATCGGTCTCTATTCCATTCGTCCTCCGACCTCGCTCATGGAGCGGCATCTGTAGACACCTCAATTTTGCAGGTTGAAAGTGTGGTGGCTGGGCTTTCAATTACCAATGAGTTCTAACCCTAATTGAATCCATTCAAAGCCCACAAAACCCAATTTTGGCCTATTTAACTCATTAAAAGTCCATTTAACTCATTGAAGGCCCATTTAATTCCTTGAGGCCCACTTAAGCCTACTTGGGCCCACAAGACCTATTTTGGCCCAATTGAAGCCCATTAGGCCCACAAGGCCCACATAGGCCCATTAAGCCCCATAAAGCCCATTTAACTCATTAAAGGCTCACCAAGGCCCATTTAATTCACCAAGGCCCACTTAATTCATCCAAGGCCTTATTTAATTCATCCAAAGCCCATTAAGCCCATGAAGGCGCACCAAAGCCCATGAAGCCCATTAGGCCCATGAAAGCCCATGTAGGCCCATTTTTCTAACATAGGTTTGTTATAGGTTTGTTAGTGAGTTAGTGATTAGTGAGTTTGTTAGGGATTAGTTAGGTTGTTAAGAAGTTTGTTTAGTTGATTTTGGGTTAGTTAGAATAGTTTGTTATGGTTGTTATGGACTTCCTAGGCTATAAATAGGAATGGGTGGTCTGGGAGAGAAGGGAGGATGCGAGAGAGAGCTCTTGGGAGAGAGAGGAGTTCGCAGTGGAGGAGGAGAGGCGATTCTGGCGACCTCCGGCGAGCTACAAGGGAGAAATCCCATTGCCAGACCAGGTACACCTTCCTCTAGTCTCTCTTGCTTTCAATTATAGCTTCCTAGAGTCCCCTCTCTCTTTCTGGATTGTTTCTGAGCAATTCAGAGGTCCTGGAGCTCGCTGTCGCCGTTTTCCAGTGATGTAGGTGGAGGGAACGATCCAGGGCACGACCTTAGCCCCCGAGCTTCCTCTCCTCTTCCTCTGGCCTCTCCGGTTCTCCACCGCCCCTTGGATCGTCGTTCTGACGCTTCCAGCAGCCTCCATTAAGGGTGCACACGGGTCGGTCCGAACCGGTTAACCGAATCGAATCGAACCATTTTTAATGGTTCGGTTTGGTTAAAGTATATTGATTGGTTCGGTTTGGTTCTCAAATCTTGGAACCATTCTTAGTGGTTCGGTTCTTGGTTCTGAGTGTGGTTAACCAAACCAAACCGAGAATCGACTTATATATTAATATTATATATATATATATATATATATATATATATATATATATATATATAGTTAATTTACATCTCCATTCTCCACCTTTAATTTACAATGAGATTAAATATACTTAAATCCTCACTATTCATTCTCATTCAAAATCCTATAACTATACATTAAAACGAAACCCTCAAAGCCCTAAATGGCTAAATTTCAAAGCCCTAGGTCGTGCCGTCGTTACTCGTGAGAGATCAGAGAAGAGAGTAAGAGGCATTGACGGTGGGTGGCTAGGTGCTCTCTGGCGGTCTGGCCTCTGCTCTGTGCGGCTGTCGGGTTGTGCCTCTGTGAGTCTGTGCCTCTGTGGTGGTCTGGCGGACGGTGGTCGACAGTTGACGACTCGACGCTTGGCGGTCACCCTTACTCAGTCACTGTTCGATGCTAGGTCATGGACTCACGCCAGTTCATTGCTGGCTCGACGCTCACTTAGTCGCTCAACTCCTCGACGCTCAGTCGCATCGGCACGCCGCTAGCTCGACGGTTGTGTGGTGGTCCTACAGAAGTCCAGTTGCTGCCTTGCTGGTCCCATACTCCCATCGGTGGTCCAGTTGTTGCCCTGTAGTGGTCCAGTTGTTGCCTTGCTTGTCCCATCAGTGGTCCAGTACTCCAGTTGTTGCCTTGCTGGTTCTAATTGATTAAAACAACAAAAGGCTGTCTGGAGTGTTGGATGTAGCAACCCCTGGCGTCCAATGTTAGATGCATTAGGGTTCGCGTCTAAGATACTAATAGATCATCCCAAACTAAATCCACCCAAACCCAACATGCAAGCCTCCTAAAACATACAAACAACTAGCCACAACCAAGGAAGTACGCAGATTTCTAACATACAATGAGAATCGACCACCAAAAACATTCTAAAATGGCATCTAAATGGGTGTGTACCTTGCACCCAAGAGGCGAGCCAATCGATGATCTGACGCTTCCCACGAGCTCATGGCCACACCTCGAACACCCTTCGGCCATCCATCATACTTGCAGCAGCCCACATGGCCACAAACCCTAAAAATCAGATGTGCCACCTAAGAAAGGGGAGAAGAAGAAGAAGGAGAAGAAGAAAAAGAGGGCATTAAACTCAAAAAAATCCTTACCTCTTCTCTTTCTCTCTCCCAAGCTCCCATGCACCTAGAAAGCCACCAGAGACAGCCTCTCACCAGGTCAGGGGATGGAGGTGCGTGGAGGGAAGAAATCTTCTCAAAAATTCACTGACTTGCACCATATATAGGTAGAAGCAAAACGTAGAATGTTATACAAGGCCAACCAAGCATCTTACATATGATGTACCATATCCTGCATCTAACACTAACAAGGAAAAAAAGCAAAATTCCAAGAGTAAGATGTGTGATTTCTTGTGTCTAACATTAGACATAACATTTCCAACGTCTAACACACCTAGATTCCAAATTAAATATCTGACCTAAATGCAACCTAAGAAACTGGATTGTTACATCTTAACCTCCTTAAAGGAATTTTGTCTCCGAAATTTTCAAGGCGAAAGACCAAGGGAACCAAATACGGATATCTATTTCATGACCCCGAACCACTAACACAATGATGTCACCCAAAATTTAGAACCCATGGGAAAAAAGTTCTATGCTCTACAAGGCCAATTCACCACATCGAGGTCCTGAATGACACCAAAACACAACTCTTTCCGAGCCCAACTCCACAAATCCTTGGTTGAGAGTCCCTTCTGGGCACAAAAATCCCAACCACAACCCACGTGAATGTCTCCCTGAGTCGCAAAACCTCTCAGGCTCCTTTGGTAGACACACCACAAAACACCAGATTGACTAGGTGCAACTAGTTCCCACAACATCCGATATACTACTCTGATGCCTAACCTGGTTAGAACCACCCCAAACTCTACACCGCATGCTCAATTTCACCTCTTGTCACCCAGTAAACCTCCACCAATCCAAGGCATCAAGAGAAATCTAACCACTAAGATACAACAAAGCTCTTCACGGATCTTGAATGAATTAGCAGACTAGCGAACCCAAGTGCTATCTGCTTTCAGGGATTGCTTCATAGATCGACACTCCATTGGATCAAGAGCACAATCCAGTGGGTTGGATAGTTCCTCTTGTGATTCCTCAACTAACAAGAACCACAAATCACCATGTTGCATTACTGCAACAGGAAGTTATCCCAATCAAGAAGGATATTAGTGGAACTCATCATGACTTGTTGCTATGGCAGCCTCACAGGTCTAAACGTGAGACAACTATACATGTAAATCACTGATTAGTCATGAAGCTCTCACCAAAGATCTTGCAATCCAGAGTCCAGGACCACAACACACGCTGCTCCTAGCCAAACAACCACAATCAAAGTTAAGGACCACTCAGGAGTCAAAACTCAATAGAATCTCCAACCCAAGCACAACAACAACCAACAACAACAACAAACATGGAGGGCCACACAAGAGGCAATCACCTACTACACCTCGCCCTCTACGACAAATCATCAAATAGCTCAACATCGAGTGGTGGCAAGGACAACACGTCTCTAGTTGATTGATCATGGTGGCACCGAGTGTTGGACGTAGCAACCCCTATCGTCCAACGTTAGATGCATCAGGGTTTGCATCTAACAAAATGACAACTCGACCCAAACAAAATCCACCCAAACCCAACATGCAAGCCTCCCAAAACATACAAGCAACAAGCCACAACTAAGGGAGTACCCAGATTTTTAACATAGAATGAGAATCAACCACCAAAAACATTCTAAAATGGCTTCAAAATGGGTGTGTACCTTGCACCCAAGAGGTGAGTCAATCGACGATCTGATCCTTCCCACTAGCTCCCAGCCACACCCTGAACACCCTTCGACCATCCATCACACCTGTAATAGCCCACACGGCCACAAACCCTGAAAATTAGAGGTACCACCCAAGAAAGGGGAGAAGAAGACGGAGTATAAGAAAAATAGGGCATTAAACTCAAAAGCCATCCTTACCTCTTCTTTTTCTCTCTCCCATGCTCCCATGCACCTAAAAAACCATAGGAGATAGCCTCTCACCAGGCTAGGGGACAGAGGAGGGTGAAGGGAAGAAATTTTCTTGAAAAATCACTGACTTGCACTATATGTAGGCAACAACAAAACTTAAAACATTATACATAGCCAACCAAGCATCTAACATAAGACGCACCATATCCTGCATCTAACACTTACAAGGCCAAAAATCAATATTTCAAGTGTAACATGTGTGATTTCTTGCATCTAACATTAGACACAACATTTCCAGCATCTAGCACACCTTGACTCTAGATTAAATATCTAGCCTAAATACTCCCTATGAAACTGGGTCGTTACAATTCCTCTCCCTCCTCTTGATGACATGGAGTCCTGAGCTTCCACTCGTGCGATGACACGGTCGATTATTGTTGCCATGCTCGTCGAGAGGAGTCGGTACACCTTTCTTTGCATTGACTACGATGAGTATCTCGACTGGTTTGAGAGAGTGGGAAAACCATACTTGTTTGATGAGAAGCTGAGGGAGGAACAGAGGGAGATATGGTTCTCTGAGGACTTGGCTTAGGTAACTGCTTTTCCTTGTAGCTAGATCTGTCCACTTTTATTCTAATATGGTTGATTTTGACATGCTGCTTGTGATTGTTCACAGAGGTTTTGAGACAAACTAGGTGATCAGTACACTTGAATGTGGCAGGCCAAGGTAATGCATTTTATTTTATTAGTGTAACCTATAATTGCTCCTCTAATTTGTATATGCCATCATCTATGATCTGACAATTTTTCTGCCTCCTCAGGCACGATGGGAGGCTTTCTTGGTGGTATTCTTTTTAACTCAGTCTTTTCTACAAATAAACTACTTAATTTTTGAGTTTATACCTGTCTGAATGCTGAAAATGCCCGTTTCTGACTTATTCGCTTGATTTTCAGGGCACAGGTCCCCAAGCTGAGGTGGTGATGGGGAGCAATGGTGAGTTCAGCCTTGGGTTGGATGAGGAGGCCCTTTTAGGTGGTGAGGACGCAACTAGTGCTTCTAGCTTTGCTCTCGGACCTTCCCATGTTCGAGCTGCTTCTTCTGGGATTGCCAGAAGGATGCACTGTACGACCAACTGCCAGATTTTGTCGGCTACTTGAAGAGGTGAGGAGGGCAACTCTAAGGAGGACTATGCCATTGAGAGCTACTATTTGCTGTTGTTTAATTCTACCCCCTTTCTATTTAAAAAGAAACTAGTAATTGTGGACAATGTAAGGATATTTGACAGAAGTTTGACAGCCTTTAATATGATGATTCTCTTCCTAGCAAATGTGTGCATGTTGGCTGTTAATCCAAGTGTGTGCCCAGCCTATCTTTAATAGGTTACCTTTCAGCTTGCGCTTGTGGGGAAAGCCAAGAAATCAAAATGTTTTTTGCAAAATTTACTGAATTTCCTGCACATTCGACTTACGCAATCAGTCCATGGTATCAGCATGTAGTTGTCTATTGCTACGTCAGGACATCTGGTGGTTCGAGTTGCTGCCCTAATAAGAGGGTCGGGGCTTTCACCATTGTGATGACTCGTCTCCACATTGTGCCCATGAGCTTCCTTACAACTGCTGGCCCTCTTTCATGGCTTCCACGACCCTCCAACGACGTCGGTGGCACCCTTCCTTGCTTCTCTAGCTACCACTCCTCATTGTAAGTGGCTGATTTCTCTGCTAAACCTGGAGCCTTTCCAGATCTATCCTTTGCTTCTCCTTTATACTTTCATGCCATTCCAGTTCGTGATTCCATGAAATTCCAACATTTTCTTGGCTTTTCTTGGATAGGGATACCCTACTTTGGTCACTCTGGTCCATTGCTTCGACATATTGTGATCTTGGATCTAGATGCTTGCCCTTAGCGATCGGGAAAGGCTTTGCTTGTGGGGGGTCTCCACTGGGCTCCTTGACATCGAAAATGTGGAGGTGAGCTGATATCTGCTGTGCACGGCTGCTCCATTTTGGAAACGAACCCATCATGTCGTCAGGTTCGGGCAGACCAAGTTGACTATGACTTTGGAGGAGGTTCGATGGATCTACGGTATATCAAAGCTATTGGGCCCTTCGATCTTTATGCTGCGGGATGGCTATGTTGCAGTTCTAAGTCAGTTGACTGGACTCCTCATTGTTGACTGTAGACAGAGACTGATTTGTATAGATGGCTCTGCCCCTATGCTTTGCTTGGACTATTTTGGTGAGATAATACCATGGCGAGTTGAGTAGGGAGATGACCTGTGGCTCCACAGATTTGTCATGTGCTTTTTGGGAGAACTAATTTTTAGCTATGGCTGGCTGACTGTATCGATTGAGGTTCCTGAGATCACATTAGGTGTAGTGACCCGGTAGATTGACCTGCCTCCCATTATTTTAGCAGAGACCTATCGGGGCTTGGCAGATTCTACTTCAATGCCACCATTTCTACCATTGTGGAGTGCTAGTGTAGGTAATATCATGTCAATTTAGTCATCATTTATGAAAATCTGCTTGCTAATTTTCCTCTTGACAGACTTGGCTTACGACCCAAATAGGCGTAGAGATCCTTCATCCTCAACGATCTGCGTTTGATGCGTACTGTAGCAATGGCCATGCTTGGACCATTCCCAGTGTTAGTGAGTTCTATGATCGGCTAGCCAGCCTGACTGACGACCAGGTGACCTAGTGGTATATTCCATCTACTACTGAGCCCTTTGTAGTGTTCTTCAACAACACTGATATGCGGTTGATAGTGTTACCGGGTTTGACTAGAGGAGTTGAGTACCATCTGATTCGCGTCTTGCAACAATTCAGGTTTTGCCAGGATGACTTTGAGTAAAGTCCTATGCCAGAGTTCTTTCAGTCGTATCCATTAAATTTTGTGAACATGACAACTGAGTTGGCATGTTGGCTACGCATTTGTGTTCATTCCTTAGACATTGCCTTGATGGTAGGCCTTGGCTGCACTATAGGATATAGGACCTAAATATGTGAGACTTGGCCGATACTCGAGATAGCCCTCGTTCACCTTTGTTCAGTAATGCTGGGAGTTCTTAAAGGCTGTGGACCAGCTTTGATGACTGAATACTCGATGCAGATGTTGTAAGGGTGAAGGATTGTACTTTCATAGCTTGTCAGAACTATCTATCGTAATCTTGAGACCTTTGTTTATTGCATTTAGACTTCTTGATCTCGGCTTGTTCTACCCCATGAATGTTTGATGTGTGTCTAGCTCAACGAACCAAACAAGTGGCAATTGCACTGTTCTAGATCTTTTATCCCTGCCATATGCGCTATTCAACTCTGCAACTTGTCCGCACATGCCTGCCATGGTCCACAAAAGTCAGTGGCTTTATAGTTGCCTCCTAGGAGACACTTTGGAGGTCTCTTAACTGTGGTTACTCCATCCACTTGTGTTGTCTAAGGGCCTTCGACTATAACTCCTCGGTTCTGCCACCCCTACTATATCATTATGCCCTTGAGACGACGATTTCAGCCTTGTTTGCACCTGTCTAGATCACACTGGTTCTGGTTCACTCTGGGCGCGACTGCAAGGCCATTCTTTGTTGATCATTTGCCCTTGCTCGATAACGACGATGGTGGCTAGATGCTGCTTGACCATAAGGTAGTTGACATGACCCTGGTTGGGAAGGGAATGGTTGGAAAGCTTACCAGAAAGCAGCTGACATGCCCCTAGTTGAAGTCCGACGTCCAATGAAGTCTTACTAGAAGGCAACTTACATGCCCCTGGCAGAGGACAAAAGAGGGCTTTGCCAAAAGGCAACTGATATGTCCTTGGTCAGAGATGTCCTTTCGTTGGGCTATAATAATAAAGGTAGCTAACATGCCCTTAGTAAACGTGCAGCGAAACCTTACAAATCCATGAATGGGGTTGAGATGTAGATGCATGGATGACCATATAGATTGCTGAGCTACCCTCAGTCTTGGAAGATCATTATTGCTTGCTCATATGGAAATGGAAGAATCCCTTGACTCAAAGGACTCTATTCGAGCGCCTAGATGGTTGGTAGCTCTTTAGGGAAAGCGCTGTGGATTAATGACCGCTAATTGGGTGATGGTGAGATCCCTACTCCACGCTAAACTCTCTAGCCGCACACTTGCTCTCTTCAAGGTGATTTTACTTTTTATCCCTCATAGGCACACATGTTCACTTTTCCCTTGATTTTGGAGGTAATTAGGCCTGGATGAGTGGTAAGGGAGCTATGAAAAAAGGGGTGGCTAATCCCTCTAACGGTTGTGGGCTTCCCAAGCATACTTTGACTCCTCTCTAAGTTTTGTGTTGTGGATAGAGTTAGTCTACTTGCCTCTCTCCTTATGACTAACTTCTATCTTCAACTTCTGTCTTCTCATTTCTTTTTGTGCCATTATACATATATTTTTTCTTGGCTCACAGTTTTGCTCCTACCCTAACATTTTATCTCCCTTTAGAGGTGTTTAGCTCTGGGGGTTTGATCGCTTCGTTTGACTCTCAGTGCATGCTGGTTCCCTTTTTCACTATGACATCTGGATAGTGTCTTTTGGGGAGGAGATAACCCCTTCCATGGTAGGCTAGTCTTTTCAATTTTTGACATTGGATGATGCTTATGTTGATGATGCAAGATGCTATGGATGCATTATGTGTGTGTGAGGAAATGAAATGTAAACTGTGGATGAATGGATGCATGAGCAAGCACTAGATAGAAAATGCATGAATGCAGAGACAAGAGATAGCATATGCATGAATGCAACAAGTAAAAGTATGCAAGCAGAAGATGTAGTATGGTAGTGGGCTTTGCCAAGATAAGGATCCATCCTCTAGTCACAAGTAGTACTTCTTTAGGTAACATGCGTTGGCTGGTTCTAATTGCTCTATTTGGTCCATACCCTCAAGGATAGCAGTGCCATCAGAGAAAACTTGCTTGACAACGAATGGGCTGCGCCAGTTAGGTCAGAATTTGCTACAATCATTTGGGAGATGGATGACACGAAGAACTAGATCCGTTGGAGCAAAATTCCTGGGCCGAACATTCTTCTGGTAGGCTTTGGCTATGTGCTTCTAATAACATTAAACGTGATGCATGGTTTGTAGCCTGTGTTCATCAATCAAATTCAATTGAGTAAAGTGATCTTAAATCCACTCACCTTCCTCTAGCTTTGCTTTTCTTAAAACTCTAGGGGATGGGATCTCCAGTTTGACAGGTAGCACTGCATCCATGCTATAGACCAGCGAATAAGGAGTTGCTCTTGTAGATGTCCAGATAGAAGTTCTGTAAGCCTACAAAGCATACTGGAGTTTATCATGCCTCTCTCTATGAGTCTTTGCCATTTTCTTTAGTATTTTAGCAAGGTTCTTATTGACTGACTCTACCGCATCATTCATTTGTGGGCGGTACAAAGAGTATCAATGGTGCTTGATCTGGAAGTTTTGTAAGTAATCTTCAATCTTTTTGGTTGTGAAATTCTTTCTATTGTTAGAGATGATTGTGTATAGGACCCCGTACTGGGCTATGATGTTGTTTTTGAGGAAATTTTCTATCATTGCAGTAGTAACTATCTTGTAGGAGGCTACTTCAACCCACTTGGTGAAATACTCGATGGTCACAAAGATGAATCGATGCCCATTCGAAGCCACTGGATGAATAACACCAATGATGTCAATTCCTTAGGTAGAGAAAGGCCATGGTGATGACATGTTGTGTAGTTGTCGTGGGGGAGTGTGGATCAAATTTTGGTGGATTTGGTAGGCATGGCATCTTTAGACAAATTCGTAGCAATTTGCCTCCATGGTTGACCAAAAGTAGCCTTGTAACATGATCTTCGCGGCTAGTAACACTCCAATCATATGTGGCCCATAAGTTTTAGCATGAACTTGTAACAACGAGGCATCGGCTTCCTTCTTGTTCAAACATCTCAGAAGCATTTAGTTGTATGATCTCTGGTATAGATGTCTGACCCTAAGCACATATTTTGACGCCAAGCGTACCATGGTTCTCTGATTCGCGACTGATGTGTTAGAAGGAAGGTTCCCAGTCTCCAGGAAGACTTTAATGTCATGGTACCATGGAAGCTCTTCTATTGTATCCACCTCTTCTATGCTCATGTAGTGTGTGGGCTAATCCACATGGGTGATTGAAACATCTATTGCATGATCTTCTGGTATTGAGAGCCAGAATGCTAGAGTTGCTGGAGTATCTAAACTGTAGGCCTTGCTAAAAGTTGTTTGATCTTCTCAAATGCTGCTTGGCATTCCTGCTTCAGCTGATTTGGGCATTCTTTCTCAGGAACTTAAAGATTAACTCGCAAATCGACGTGAGTTGGACAATGAATTGGCTAATATATTGTAGTCGCCGCGGACTTCTTTCTCTATAGTGGGAGGAGGCATGTCAATGATAGCACTTGCTTTGTTAGGATCCACCTTGATTCCTCTCTAGTTGATGATTTATCTGAGGAGTTTTTCTGATGATACCCCAAATACACACTTACAGGGGTTGAGACAGAGCTTATTTCTTCGCAAACAATCGAATAATTTCCTTAGGCAGGTAAGATGGTCTTTAGGCTCTCTTGATTTGGCGATCACGTCATCTACGTATACCTCAATTTCTTGGTGCATGAGGTCATGGAAAAGTGTTGTCATCACCATTTGATATGTGACACCTACATTCTTCAGCCTAAATGACATCACCTTGTAACAGAAGATTCCCTAAGGGGTAATGAAAGATGTCTTCTTCTGTCATTTTGATCTGATTGTAGCCTGAGAAACCATTCATGAATGATAACATCTTGTATCCTATGGTGTTGTCCATTAGGACAACGATGTGAGGTAGCGGAAAGTCATCTTTTGGATTCACCTTGTTAAGATCTCTATAATCTATGCACATGTGGACCCATCCATCCTTTTTAGTCACTGGCACAACATTGGCAAGCCATTTTGGATAAAAAATGACCTTGAGAAAATTGACTTTATGTTGCTTCATGATTTCCTCCTTCAACTTGAGCAACCATTGTGGTTGAAATCTTTTGAGTTTCTACTTGATGGCTTGACATTGGGTTTGAGTGGTAGAGTGTGCACAACTACCTCGACATCCAGGCCGACCATATCATCATAACACCAAGTAAAAACATCTATGTATTCTCTAAGGAATAAACTTCGCTTTAGCCTAAGGTGGCAATCTAGCACTGATGTGTACTTCTCCAACATTGTCTGCTGTGCCGATATTACTTAGCTCCATTTCTTCTTCAATGTGGAGATTAAGGCCCTCCAGATCATTGTTGTAGGGCTAGAAATCTAGTGACACGTCATCATATTCAGCTATGCCTTTATCATCTTCCTCCTATAGGCTATGAGCTTAGACAAGATCTCTTGCTAAAAAGTAGGATCCGTGACGTCAAAAGAAATGTCCTACTCTGACTTCTGCCCCTGTCGGCGCTTGAGGAGAGTTACATTGACCCATGTGTTCTTGTAGTGGCATTGTGCGACTTCTATGTTGGCGCTCTCTAGGCTCATCAACAGTCCTAACTGTGTTGCCTCTTCTATTGCCATGTCATTATGTGCATACTCTGATTTTTCCAGGTTTTCTATTTTTTTTGTGCTTTTCTACTATGATGTCTTTATTTGGCAGTTGTCACTTTATTGGCTATTCTGGTAGGCACTGCCTAGGTTCTCTGTCGAGCCTAAATCCCGGTTTTTTTTTGACAAGGTGAGGCTTGGGTTGCAAAAACCATCTAGACCTACCTCTAGACTGTTGGGAGATTAACTCCCTTGGTCTAGCATAGACTGACTCTTCTTCAAAAACCATGATGGCCAACTGGTCCTAGGACTCCTAAGGTGCTGATGCTGTCCCCTACTAAATAGCTACTGCTTTGCCCTTCCTTGTCCTGTTCTCTTCTGCCGCATCCTCTACTAGTATAGCGAGCTGCTCTAGGAATAATATTTCTAGATCTTGGAGCATTGTGTCCACTTGGGTTTCTATGGTCGCTCCATCCTCTTCATCTAAGGCGAGATCGACATAGTAGGCCTGTGCTGGTTCATGCTCTTTATGGCCCAGGGTTCCCCTGCTTAGTGCATCGCTTTTGGCAAAGAGCTAGATTGGAGTTGGCAGTGATGGTGCTGGAAGGACTACTGAATGCTCTGGTGGGTGCATGGATGAAATTAATGCACCTAGTTGCTAGACCAAATGCTAGACCATTGAGTTGAAGATTACACCTTCTGCTGGCATAGGTGGTAAACTTGTGAATGATGGTATGGGGAGTGATGTTTGTGCTAGACTTGCTGAGATGGATAGTGGAAGCATTGATGCTCATACTGAACTATGTAGTGAGGTAGGCTACACTGTTGGTGTGGTGGAATCAATTGACTGATCCACTAATGAGCTGGACTATTGTGTGAGAACTGCTGATACCATGGGTGAATTGGTTGACTGTGCTGCTAGCTGTATTGACTGTGTGGAAACTGTGGAGATTTTTGACGGAGAGACTGGTTGTACTACATATGGGGCTAAAACTGTTAGGCCTATTGCTGTGTCTACTAGGATAACTACTGTCGAAATGGCAGGGGCTAATGCTAAGAGTATTGACCCAAGCAGTGCTGGCCACTACTGTTGTCTACTGCTGCTCCAATCAACACCCTTTGTATATGAGCGATCTCCATCTAAATAATAATCTTCAATACTGACCCACTCATCTGCTTCTGGCGAGGTGTCTTGCTGCTGTCTGCATCTACCATAGTTGAACTATGGTTGGGGTTGAGAATTCCTATGTTGATGAAGTTAGACATGTCGGAGGGAATGGAAAGCTCCTTCATCTTTAGCGGGTGCTGGGACTCCTTTAGGGACTGCCGCTTGTATCCAAGACCTTCATGATATCTCCACTCCGCTGCAGTAATCAGCTCGACGATCCCTTGACTGTGCCACTTGAAAGGCACCCCTTTCACGTATCTCCACCTATGGCATAGATTCTCAACCATCAAGAAAGGATTGCTATGAATAGGTGGGTAGTTGCCATGCTTAAAATCTGGGATGAAGTTAATCGACTCAAACCAATTAACGTGATATAGAACATTTGAGGGCTTTGGTTCAAATTGGACAGTTTGCAAGGAGACAGATGATACAACGTCGACCTTCTCTTTCTCGAAATTCTCAACCATGATGATAATGATGTTATCGTCCTAGCCAAACTTAATCATGCGATGAAGGGTCGATGGGATAACTTGATGCTTGTGCAGCCAAGGGTGCCCAAGTAGATGATTGAACGAAGGCTCGAGATCCACATCATAGAACTCTACATTGAACTCAGTTGAGCCAATGATGAGGGGGATGACCAGGAGACCCAGTGTGCCATGGTGCGTGTTATCAAATGACGTCATACCCTTTACCACTGGCATGACATCCTTGACTTTGAATTTGAGCTTGCTTGTTGTACGCAAGGGGTAGACATTTAAGCCCATGCCATTGTCTACTTGGGTGAGAGGAATCTGAAAATTCTGATATTGTGTAGTTATGAATAGCAGTTGGTTGTGGTTCGTTCCTGTTGGAGGCAACTCTTTCATGGAAAAGGAGATGATCTAGGGTGTGGTGATCATTCCCACCATGGTCTCAAGGGCTGTTGGCTCTATGGTAGGGGATACATGGGCTACCTAAAAAACTCAGGGGAAGGCCTCCTTGTGCTTACTCAAAGTATGAATCAGGTCCCATATGGAAATGTCCGCTTTGACCTTCTTTAGCTACGCAGTGAGGATGGTTGCAGGCTTACTGGTGGTTGTTGAGAAGGATTTGGATGAGGTCTCCTCAGTGGTAGGTTTAGGAGGGTGGTTCTCTGGCAGTGGTGGGATGGGTGTTGATTTACTAGGCTTAGGTGTCGGAGCTAGGGCCTTGTACCCTTGTCCCGATCATGTGACCTTCGCACACATTTTTTTGGCGTAGTCATAGGACACGTGGTGGGTATCCTAGGTCAAGTTAATGACCATGGGTGCACGGGATACCAACTCAAACTGGGCTGTGGGCAGGTTTGCTGTGAGGGTTGCTGACAAGGGTGCTAATTGGGGAAGCTCTGCCTTCCTTCTGGCTAACAGGCAAATTGTGGTGGTGGGAGGAGAATACATGGTGGGATGCGTGGTTGTGCGCTTTGACTTGGCAGTGAGCTGGATCATGTCTATTGTAGATCTCGAGCATTCAAGAAAAGGATGGTACAAGTGGTGAGGAAATGGAGGTTGAAGATCATAGATGAGACTAGAGGAGTCTAACATGAACATGTCAGAACTAGCAACAAAGATAGAGTGAGTTCCTGAGGTCCCTAATGCTCCCAAATTGGCATGCTTAGGCAGGGGCTGGTTGATGATGCTAGGGTGTGTTGGTGCTTGTGTAGGTATTGGTGCTGATGTTGGGGAAGGTGTAGACTCTGTTCTTGGGTATTGATCACAATGACCTTGCTATCAATGAGGTCCTAAATAGCATTCCATAGAATGAAACAATTATCTATCAAATGTCCCACGACTAGGGGTGCAAACGGATACGGTATATCCGCAAAATATCCGTATTCGTATCCGTTTATGAGCGGATACGGATATCCGTATCCGCCTAGGAGCGGATACAAATACAGATACGGATATGGTTTTTTGAATTTGAGCGGATACGGATACGGATACGGATATGTCTTTTGAATTTTCAACGGATACGGATACAGATACGGATATCCGCATATATATATATAGACAACTTTGTATATCTTAACATCTAACCATAAGATTAAAAATCTAAACCGCTAGATTTGATCAAAAC
>JAMKQA010069730.1:0-21734 GCA_024699735.1 Posidonia australis | reverse complement strand
TAATTTTAAAATCTTGTAAAGTTTGTTTCATCCACAAGATCTGAGCACAGCAACATCCGACTGCTATGTACTCGGCCTCCGTAGTTGAGAGTGCAACACAATTTTGTTTCTTACTAAACCATGAGACTAGTGAGTGTCCTAGGAGTTGAAAAGTGCCACTAGTGCTCTTACGATCAGTTCTACATCCTACATAATCTGCATCACTATATCCTATAAGATCTAAACTTGTCTTATTGGGATAAAATAATCCTAGGTCAATTGCCAGTGTTTGTTGCTGTCTACAGTATCCTAATGGGACACCTAGTTTGCTTCTTGCTTGTTTATGTTTGCGGGCGAATCAAACGACATTGTACTATTCGATTTGTGGAGAACCATTCTCTTGTGTTCTCCTTTGGGGTAGTCTTGATCAGGATGTGAATTAGAGTGGCATAGTAGAGGCTAGTGGATGCCTAGTAAAACCTGGACACCTTAGTACTTTGGTGTGTCTGTCGGGAAGCTCAAGATGTTTTGTGACTCTAGGAGACACAATTGTAGTCTGTGGTTGGGGATTTTGTGCTCGGAAGAGACTCCTAACCATAGAGTGGTGATGTTCAACTTTCGAAAAGCCACATTTTTGGTTATGGAGTTGGACCTAAGTGAGGCAAAGTAGTGTAGTTTGACATAGTAGCCAAATGGTCCTTGAGTTTTGTGGAGCACCACTATATTGGTTGCTTGGGGTTGCAAGATGGACATCCAAAGTTTGGTATCGTCGACCCTTCGTCCTTAGAATTTCAGGGACAAAATTCCTTTAAGGGGGTTAAGATGTAATATCTTAAACCTCAACTTTCCCACTTAATTATTATGGATAATAAAGGAATTAATGATCAAATTATTCTTGGTGTAAGTTATTTGCTTTGGTGCTTTGCTTTGATAGATTTAAATAATTTTAAGTGTGGATTAAGTGTAATTGTTTATTTGGTGGGATTATAACAAATGGTTTTTCCTTGAGTTATTTTATGAAAATCGGGTAATTGAGGTATTTCCTTTTTCTCTACGGGTGTTTGTGCAAAATTTTCACAAAAAATTTATTAAAAAAGGCGGCTACGTAGGAGGAGGGGTATGGGTGAAGGTGGCTAAAGAGCAAAAGAAAAAAAAAATGAAAAATGAAATGAAATAGGAGAAGAGTGGGAGAGTTCGAGAGGGAGGTGGGGAAAATAGGGAAAGAAAGAAGGATGGCTGGCTCGTGCATGGGAAGAGAAGAAGAAGAAGAGAGGAAAGAAGAAGAAAAGAAAAAAAGAAAGAAGGAGAAAGAAAGGAAAAGAGGAAGAAGATGATCAAGGTACACATCCTATTCCTCCTACTCCTCTTATTTAAGCTTAAGATTAGTGAAATATCTTGAATGGGGATGATCTGGATGCATGATAAAGATTTTGTGATTTTTGGTGCATTTTCGAAGATTATTCAGAAAATAGTGACAGCTGAGTCATTCTGAGTTCTTATGCTTCAATCTTGAGTAACTCGAGCTATAAGTATTGGATTTGCATGATATTTGTGAATTTGAAAGTAGACTCCAATATTTTAAATATGTAGGCTGCTTGTAAATTGTCATGGCTTGAAGAAATACCAGTGTTTGAGTAAAGATTGGAAACCCATTAAGTTAGGTTAGATTGAGTCTTGTAGCTTCCCGCATTTATATCTCGATTTATAGATATGGGATTTGAATGAAATTTATCCCAAATGAAAGTAGACTTAGGAATATTCATTTTGGTATATTATTTATTATTTTACATGATCTGTGAAGATAGTGGTAAGGCTGACAAGTCAAGTAACCCATCTGGTTGTTCTACTCTGTAACAAGGTGCCATGTCGGATTGGGTCTTTGAGCTTTAATGTTGTATATCTTGAGATATGAGTGATGGATTGGCCTGATTTCTATTGAATTTGAAAGTATACTCAGAGATCTTTGTTTTGGTAGCTTATTTGTAAATTTTCGTAACCTGTAGAGATACCAGTGGATGTACAAAGCCTAACAACCCATTCAGAAAGTCAGTTTGAGTCTTAGAGCTTCCAACTTGTATATCTTAGGCATCGAGTATTGAATTTGAATGATTTTTGTTCCATTAGAAAGTAGACTTGAAAATATTTATTTTGGTAGTTTATTCATTAATTTTATAGCCTATAGACATGCCAGATCGCGTAAAGATTAAAGACCCATTTAGTTAGATCAGTCTGAGTTTCAGAGTTTCAACCATGTATATCTTGAATTGTAAGTATTGGATTCAAATGATTTCTTTTCCATATGAAAGTAGACTTAGAAAACTTCGTTTTGGTATATTACTTGATTTTTGTCATGGCTTGAGAAGGAATTGGTAAAGATTCTAATTTAGGTAACCCAAAACTAGTTTCTATTCTGGAATGTTAATGCCTAGGGCACGTGCCGAATGCGCGTGTGGCATGCATGGGTTTCCCAGGTCTTTATTAATGAAATAAAATGATTGATACAAATTAAGATTTAATCCCTATGTGTTTTCTATATTGAGAATATATATAGAAAAAGAAGTTTCAAAAGAGATATGTTGTTTGTTGTATTTTCGAGGTGACTTTTCGTGGTGGTTTCACAATGTTCTTTTTAGAAAGAATTTATTTTTAGAAATAGAATGGTTTTATAGAAAAGATTCTTATAACAGAAAGAATAAGAAAAGAGCTTTTTGAAAAGATTTCTTGAAAAGATTGGAAAGGATTTCCAAAAGAATTTAGAAAAGACTTGCATGGTTTTGCAAAGATTTGGAAGGTTTTCCAGAGTTTTCTAGAGATTTACAAAGAGATTTCTCAACAAAAAAGAGTAGTATTACAGGAAAGACTTCTGTAATAGAGAAGTTTTAGAAACGAGTTTTCAGAAAAGAAATGCATGTTTGATTTTCAAGATTTTTGAGTTGGCCTCGGGTAGAAGAAAACTAGGTGCCAAAGTGCTTGCATTGGTTGGGTCGTGTGCTCAGTTAGGCAGGTTGGTGTTAGGTAAGCCAGGTGAGGTAGCTTGAGAACTCGTGATGAGCCACGTAAGATAACTCGAGAGTTCATGATGGGCCGAGCAAAGTCACCAGAAAGCTTGCAATACCAACATAGAATTGAGGGGTGTCATAAGGAGACACATCCCCATGTAAGAGAAAATAGAGCGAGCCTGTTGGCTCAAAGGGGCCTGTGGAGCCCGCTAGTGAGGCTTGTTGGTTGGAACGATGATATGCTCTACACAGGTACTTTCACCGTGGCAGTGTAGGAGATTGAGGTTGGTGCCTTTTTCTCTGTTTGTGGCCAAGTCACCCCTGATCAAGGTGACACCAGAAAAGAGTTTTCAAAAAGTTTTCAGATTTGAGAAAGAGATAGTTTTGAGCTAGAGTCGAGCTTAGTTTTGGCTTCTACGGTTTAGCCAGAGTCTAGCCCAGATGAGACCAGTGTTTTTGGGCTAGTTCTAGTCATGATTTGTGTTCTAGTCATATTCGAGATTTGTGTTTTAGACTAGAATCTAGTCTAAGAATGATTTCCAGAAAAGTGTTTCAGAAAAGCATAAGATTTAAAAGCAAAAAGAAAGCCTTTCAAAAGTGCATGATTCAATGAGATTTCTTGAAAGATTTATAAGAGTTTTACTTAGAGTTTTGGTTCTAGTGAGAACCTAGATTAGAAATTTATAGAAAAGATTTCTAGAAAGCATTTAAAAGAGCTTGTTCTAGTTTTGAAAACCTATCTTATAATTTTATTGTAATTTCAAAGTTGTGGAGTTGTGCCAATTTGAGATGTGATTGTTTGTTGACTGAGTAGAGACTCGATGTTAGTGCGGCACTCTCCAGTAGTTGTGGACATGACTTAGGAAGAGCGGCCATTTCAAGTATGCATAAAGTTTTTGAAATTCATTCATATGGTTTTAAAAAGAAGGGAAAATAATAGTTCTCTTTAAAGATAGAAAATGGTTTTGAAAGTTAAGATGATTTAAGAAAGAAAGAAAAGATTAGATTTCAAAGGCATGATTTTTAAAGTTGAGTTGCTTGTAGGGCAAAAGAGTGTTACCCGTGATTGTGTGCGGCATTCTAGAGAGATGCCAAAGTAGTTTAATTTAATTCAGTTAATAGTGATTTTATTGATGTTGTATAATGTTGGATTTAGTTTTACCTGACATTAACTCCCCAACGCCAGCGTGCATTCCCCCATCACCTCCTGCAAGCATGATCCTCTTCCCTTCCTTGCCATCAATTATGCAGCGTGATCTCCCATCACACAGCCTATCGCACAACACCATCTCCTTTTTCATTTTTCCCCCAACCATAGGGAGTGGAAGAGGAGGAATTGAGATTTAGTTTTTCTTTTCGGTTTTTTTTTCCTCAACAATTGTGGGAAGTAGAATAGGAGAAGAAAGGAAGATCCAAACTTTTTTACAGCAATATACATCAAAAAAGGTGATATTGAAACAGTGAAGATCTCAAATATTGAAATGCAAATAGGAAAAAATAGTAGCATTAAAACAAAAACAAGTAACTGTTAAAGTAACACTAAAACTAAAATAGAAAAAATAAGAACACTAAAACAAAAATAATGAAATGTGAAATTGAAATTGAAACTAAAACTAAAAAGCTAAAATGTTACAAAATAAAAAAAATCAGATATTGCCATATATAAATTGATATAAAGTGTAACAAGATATTAATGTGATTCAGTTAACATAAAAATCTACATAAATGAAATTGGAGGGAAAATGGAAATTTATAAAGCCACCATTACAACATAGGTGGTTTTACTAGTTTAAAATTTAGATTTAATCCTAATCAATGGATGTGTTATTAATGGTAGATGATGAAGGACTTTACCTAACAAAAGTAACGACAGACCTTACTTGATAATTTGCCTACACACACACACACACACACTCACACATTTATATATGTGAGGGTTGAGTTCTCGAGATGGATGTACTCCTGCACAGAGTGGTCCTCCATGGTAGTACAGTAGGGACTAAGGTTTGAGTCTTTGGCTAGGGTGACTATAGGTTTTCATGTTGAGTGCATGTGTTGTGGTTTTAAGAAGTTTTAGTTGTGGTTTGGCTTTTTATAAATGTATAAAGTGATTGTAAAGATGCATGTGATTTAAAGAAAATAAAAATTATGATTTTGAAAGGCATGTTTTTAAAGGATTTTCTAGTTGGTCGACAGTTGTGTTTTTGTAGAGGTTTTGGTGTCTCTCTTTAATGTAGTTTTGATGTTGCCAAGAGTGACAATTGTGTGGTTTTGGGAGCTAGTCATGGCAGTTCTATTTCTAAGTTTGAGGTTTTTCGATTGTGGTAAGCACATACTGGGTGACAATGGCTGTCACTCATGTTTATTTCTTTATGATTTTGTTTGTAGGTACTTATTGTGGAGTCGCAATCTAGTTCTAGTGCACATAGTTGGAGCCACATAGTCACACACCATAGGTCCTAGGTAGAGTAGACCTATGGTAGTGTAGCAAATGGTGTAAATTGATTCAAAGACATCCAATGTTCACTGGTAAATGCTTTTCTCATTGCTATTGTGAGAGCAATTTTGTAGTAGATTACTTGGCCAAATTAGGAGGAGCCTCTAAAGCTGATGGTATTTTTCACTCTTTTGTGGATTTGCCTAGGGAATCACATGATTTATGCAACTTGAATAGATGGGGAATTCCTTCTATTTGTCAGAAGATAAAGTAGTGCTTGTTATCTTGTATTTTAATTTGCTAATGATGTATGTTAGGAGTACTCGAATACCTTCTTACTCCTTTCTCTTTTTTCTCGCAAGGGCCAAGTTTATGGGATTTGAGATAGAAGGTCTTCAAACATTGTGTACACTGCACAAATGCCACCCTAGTTGCTATTGTTTTGTTTTTAGTTATGACCAGTTTGTACTAGGGGTTTATTCTTTGGGAATAAATAGAGTAGCTTGTTGCTTTGAGTACACTGTGACTTGGGGGTGTGCTCCTGAGTCACATTTGTAGCCTATGCGCTTGTAACCTTCCCATCATTGATAATGGTTACTTTTGTTTTGTCCTAAAAAAAGTTTAAGATTGAAACTTTACTTAAATATTGTAACATCTATGCCTGATTTTCCATTTAATGTAAAACCATGGAATTTGTTGTATTATTTGAATATGGTTTATTAATGGGTAATCAGGGTTGTGTTTGTTGTTGTGGTCTCTCTCAATGTAATTGTGTTCCTGGTTTTTCCATAGTGGTGTGACTTCTTTGGCCTTGTGGGTTTGTATGTGCATCTTGGGACCCATGTTTTGGGGTGAGACCCACTTGGACTTGGACCTGGTCAAAGGAGCCCAACCACACATTCATGTGATCCCCTTCTCCTCCATACTGGTGACCCCTCTCCTCATACCCGTGAGGCTGGTTGTGATGGCCGGTGGGATTCCAGGACGTGGCAGGCGAGATGGTGGAGATAAGAGGAGGTGGTGGTGGCGAGCATCGAGGAACAAGCTGCGAGTGAGAGGGAGAAGACTGGAGGTGAGCCAAGAGTGGGAGGAGAGCTTTGTCCTGGAGGAGGTTGTGCGAGCGGAGAAGGCCTATGCCGAGCCTCGTCGGAGCATGTTGGGTGCACGGAGCTCGCTGAAGAAGTTACGCGTTTCTCCCTCCCTCTTTCATTCCTTAGTTAAGACATGTTAGGGTAAAGTGATAGATCATGGATAAATGATGAAAAAATCATGTTTAAATAGGGAAAATGATAGGAATGGGATGAATTTACGTTGAGATCATGCTATTTTATATGGATTTCATGGGGTTTTGCTAGAGATTTTGAATACATGCTACAGTAACCTTGTATGAGCTTCATGTCTTTGTAAATTTCTATAGAACAGCATGCTTGATGGTTTTGTATTTGGATTGAGGGGTTTTGAAGTAGACTTGAAGGTCTACACACCAAGTTTTACTTGTGATTTATGTGGTAGATTAGATAGGTCCGCCCCTCACTCCCATTTTGTGGAGAAGAGATGGCACCAGCTGGGAGGTTTTCTGCAATTGCAAAAAACAGTATGCCAAAATGCCCCCAGTTGGGTCCTTTGAGTCACTAACTCGAACGATTGAAGGTTTTTTGGTTGACCGAATCAGGGGATTTCAGTCGACCTCCTGATTCGGACGACCAAAGGTTTTTCGGTCGACCGAATCAGGGGATTTTGGACGGTCAGTCGAGTTCGGCCGACCGTTTTGGCAGGGAACTGGTAAAATTGACAGAGATTCGGAGTACCAAAATATTTTGGTTGACCAAATCAAGGATTTTCGGTCCACCGGAACAATATTAGGTATGCCGAATCAGGACCAAGAACTATATTAAGAAATGTTTTGCAAAATGTTAATAAAATGAGATAAATGCATGAAAAATGTGTGAAATGCGTGTGAAAGAGTTATGAGATGTTTCATGTAAACATATTGATTTAATAATGTTTTCCATAAATTGTTAAACATGAAATATGTGAGAATGAATGTGGACCCATGAGAGGGGTGGAAAACATGGTATGATGAACCCTGAAATGAATGAGATTGTGAATAATTGGTTTTGAGAACCTTAGATGAAAAATGTGGACATCGATGTGTAAGATTGATAAAGTGTTTTATGAATGAAAAGTGGTTTTGCCAAATGATTTGGAATAAAAGTTTGCATGTGTTTTCAATAAAGATTTCTGTGATTTGTAGGAACCACAATTAGACCGAGGCTTGCAGGTAGGGGTAGTGAGACCTCTAGATATGTCGGGGACGTGTCCGTAGTTGTGGTTGCCGAGTTGCAGTCTGGGGTAGGAACCTTGAGATTGTAGTGGTACTGTAGGACCAGAGGTATGGTAGACCCGGACTACCCTCAATACCGATGCTGGTTGGGTCTGGGGTTAGAGTTCCCAAGTGCTCGGGCACCGGGGCGTCGTTAGGATGCACTCCGTGCTTGTACTCTTGAGGCTACGACTGGGGTGGTTGAACTCTTGCGTAGGGTGGTTCACCACGGCACTGCAGTGTGGTCGGGGGTGGAGCCTCGACAACTGCTTGTGGCCAGGTTGATTGCCTATGGCTAGGGTGATACGATCGGCTTCGAGATATGGATCAAGATTTGTGTTGGACTAGTTCCTAGCCCTAGTTTGTTGTGATTTGTATTAGTGGATTGAATGGCACTTTGGGCTGGGAATCTAGATGGAAATGGTTTTCCTGATTTGTGCAGAAAGATTTGTTAACGAGCATGAGGCTTTAAAAAGAAAAAGATAAGAAAAGTTTTGAAATGACATTTTCTACCGGTTCTACCGAATCGTGTGTGTTGGCTTTTCTATGATTGTGGTTTCCTTGAAGTTTTTCCCATAATATGGAGTTTTTGTCAGTTTTGTTGTTGTTCTTGAGGTACGTACGTGGTGACATTCCTGTCACTTATGCATGGTTTTCTTTTTCCTTGTCTCAGGTGCTTAAGAGGAGGTGCAGTCTTGTCTAGTGAATCACTTTAAAGTCACTTTCGCCGCACACAGGTTTGTGTGTTTTGGCTTTATTTTTTTAAATTTGTTAATTTAGATTTAATTAGTTGCTTTGGGTAGTTTCTGTACTGTTGTATAGCACAGGAGCATTATAGAGTGGTATCAGAGCCTAGGTTCACTAAGTGCACCAACTTAGGGTGTCCGGCACTGTGGCATTAATTGGACTGCACGTTTTGCATGAGATCATAGCACCTGACTTGTACGTTTGCTTGTTTGATTATGGTGGTAGCAAGATGCCACCCAGAGGTCATGGTAGAGGCAAGACTATTGCAACAAGTTCTGGTGAGGGGTAGGACAGTGGTTGGGGAGGCATTCGGCAAGAGCTGAGTCATATGATGCAAGGATTTGCTAAGACCATCGTCAGGAACAACACAGATGGGACCAAGGCAGACTCTTGACTTAAGCAGTTCTGCCATTTGAGCCCGCCAACTTTTGATGGCAAGGGCAAGCTAGAAGATTGTGAGGCCTAGTTGCTTGAGGTTAAGAAGGTCCTAGAGGGCATGGAGTGCCCAACTGAGAAGTGGGTCAGATTGGCTACCTTTCAATGTAAGGGAGACGCCGACCAGTGGTGGAGAGCCACCTACCTCATGAAGTTCCCTAATGCTGACTTGTTGATGATGTCATGGGAGGATTTTTGGGAGGCCTTCTATGAGAAGTATTTTCCAAAGTACGAGCAAGATAGACTAGATAGGGAATTCAGAAACCTAAAGCAAGGTAGCATGACTGTAGCTAAATATGAGGCGACTTCACTAGATTGGAATAGTTCTCACAGACATTTGATACCGAGAAGCACAGAGCCAAGAGATTTGTGGAGGGACTGACTCCAGCACTCCGGTTGAGGGTCTTGGGCTACAAGAACCCCACTTTAACCAGGGCTATGGAATTGGCAGCCTCCTATAAGGAGGACCGCAAGTTGTTTCTGGAAGATCACCCCAAGGGTAAGGGGAAGGCGTTTGCTCCACGGTCTTTCACATCTAGGAAGCAGAGCTTGGGCAGTTCTGGGAGCTCTAGGAAGAAAAGGACGGAGCGTGCTGAGTCTATGGCTAAGGGAGGAGTTGCTGGATATAGTCTGGCTGGTTCAAGTAGTGGCCCGGAAAAGAAGAAATCCTATTTTATCTATGAGCGTCTAGGGCATGTAGCAGCACAATGTTACCATCAGTAGTGGAACCCAGAGAGGATGGTCTGCTACAATTGTGGAAAGTCTGGGCACATTCAGTGAATTTGCCTTGGTCCTGCAAAGCTAGCTAGGGACACACCCCATTAGCCAACTAAGGGGCGAGTGTTCTCCATAACTACTCCTAATGCACGTCCATCAAGGGATGTGGTAGAGGGTAAGGAATAGAAGCATGTTATGAATTGTAACCTTTCCCTTCTATGCATTGATGTATCTGATACTCTCCCTATGTTGTTGTTGTTATTGTATTGTGTTGTTGTTGATGGATATTATATGTGATATCTTGGTTCCTTTCTTGTGGTTGATCATATGGCTAGAGTCCTGTTTGACTCAGGGATTTTTTTTCTTTTATCTCTGAGTCGTTTGCTGTGAAGATTGGGGACAGGCCAGCTAGATTGGCTTTCTATCTTAACGTGGTGACCCCACTAAGAGAGCACAACTTAGCATGGAAATACCTGCGGTCAGTCAATGTCAAGTTGGGGGACCAAGAATTCAGAGCCAGTCTGATAGTGATGGAGATGCAGGAATATGACATCATCTCGGGGATGGACTGGTTGGCACAACATTCAGTCATCATTGACTGTGCAAAGAGGAGAGTCTTGGCCAAGTGCCCGGGTCAGGGGTGGTGTGCAGTGCATGGAACCAGACCAGGAGAATAGAGGAAGATAATTTCTTCAATCAAAGCCTACTGCCACTTTTCTAGAGGATGTATGGGATATTTGGCAAGCGTGACAGTGTCTTCTTCTTTAGTTCTAAGGACGCAGGATATACCTGTGTTTTAGGAATGTCTTGATGTTTTTCTAGAGGACTTGCCTGGGATGTTGCTGCACTAGGAAGTTGAATTCCAGATCGACTTGGTGCTATGATCTAGCTCTATTTCTAAGGCCCCTTATCGGATGGCACCAGTAGAGTTGAGGGAGCTTAGGTATCAACTTCAGGAATTACTAGACAGAGGATTTATTAGGCCGAGTGTGTTACCTTGGGGTGCACCAGTACTGTTCGTAAAGAAGAAGGATCGTTCACTCTGTCTCTGTATTGATTATCGGATGTTGAACCAAATTACAGTCAAGAATAAATACCCTCTGCCTAGGATTGATGATTTGTTTAATCAGCTTCAGGGGGCTTCCGTCTTCTCGAAGGTTGACTTGAGATCGGGATATCACCAACTGTGGATCTAGGAAACTGACGTGCATAAGAAAGCTTTTCGTACCTGATATGGCCATTATGAGTTTTTGGTTATGCCCTTTGGGTTGACGAATGCACCAGCCACTTTCATGGATCTGATGAGCAAGGTGTTCATACCCTACCAGGACCAATTTGTTGTGGTATTTGTTGATGACGTGCTGGTATATTCCCCTGATGTGCAGACTCACTTAACACATTTGAGAATTGTGTTAGAGACTTTGAGACAACACCAACTATATGCGAAGTTCTCTAAGTGTGAGTTCTGGCTGGAAAAGGTCACATTCCGTGGCCAAATTATTTCAGGCGAGGGAATTAAAGTGGACCTAGCTAAGGTTGAGGCAGTTAGTAGTTGGGCTAGACCCAAAACAGTGACAGAGATTAGAAGCTTTTTGGGCTTAGTTGGCTATTACAGAAGATTCATACAAGATTTCTCCAAGATTGCAGTGCTTTTGACCAGATTGACACAAAAGAAGGTTCCTTTCATTTGGGACTGTCAATGCGAAGAGAGCTTCAATGAATTGAAGACTCGGCTAGTCACATCTCCGGTTTTGACTCTACCCTTGGGGAGTGGAGGCTTTGCAGTGTACTGTGATGCTTGTGGGATAGGATTAGGGTGTGTACTGATGTAGCATGGGAGAGTAATGGCATATGCCTCACGCCAGCTAAAGAACCATGAAAGGAATTATCCCACTCATGATTTGGAGATGGCTGCAATAGTGTTTACATTGTAGATCTGGAGACATTCCTTGTATGGTGAGCAGTTTGAGGTATTCATAGATCACCGAAGCTTAAATTATATCTTCACTCAGAGGGATTTGAATTTGAGGAAGAGGAGATAGATAGAATACCTCAAGGACTATGACTTTAGCCTATCCTATCAACATGGGAAGGCTAATGTGGTCGCTGATGCCCTGAGTAGATGCACTCACATGATGGCCAGTCTGATGATCAAAGAATAGTGTATGCTAGAGGACTTGTTTGGGTGCAGACCATTGAGATAGTCTTAGGGACCTACTGGAGCTTGGGTAGCAAATATGTTTGCTCGCCTACGATTATTGGAGACTATTGTGGCTGCTCAGCAACTAGACCCCTTTGTGCGGGAGGCTTGGCCTAAGTTAGAGGTGGGAGAGGTGCCTCATTTCTTTGTTGGTGCAAATGGAGGACTTAGATATGATCTACGCTTGTATGTGCCTTAGGAAACTGATTAGGATATCACCAGCTGCGGATCTTGGAAACTGATGTGCATAAGAAAACTTTTCGTACATGGTATAGCCATTATGAGTTTCTGGTCATGCCATTCAAGTTAATGAATGCACCAGTTGCTTTCATGGACCTGATGAATCAGGTGTTCAGACCCTACCTAGATCAATTTATTGTGGTATTCGTTGATGACGTGCTGGTATATTCCCTTAATGTGTAGACTCACCAGACACATTTGAGAATTATGCTAGTGACTTTAAGGTAGCACCAACTCTATGAAAAGTTCTCTAAGTGTGAGTTTTGGCTAGAAGAGGTGTAATGCCCCACTCCCAGGCATGTTACCATGATCACAGTTTCATAAGCAAAATTACACTAATTACAGCAATAATTAAATAACTGTAAGTAAGGCTCACCTCTAGGGAATGATGTGCAGCTAGAAGCTCCTACTTTGGCACCGAAACTCGACTGCACCCGACTTGCACCTGAAAACCAACCAAAGCACGTGTGAGTGATATCTAAGTCACCCATTACGCGCCTCAATCACACCAATAACAAAATCCAACAAAATTACTAAAAACACAGCTTTTAATTTATAAAAACTTGATTTTCTTTTGAAAACCCATTTTAAAACATCATTCCCTTTTTCCTTTGAAATCACATGGGAATCTATTCCCAAGATTATGTTTTTCTCAAAACTCACTTTTTCATTTCTTTTTAAAATATTTGGAATTTGTTTCCAAAACCAAAGTCTTTCCCAAAACTCATCTTTCTTTCAATGCTTGGGATTTCTTTCCAAAACCAACACCATTTTCAAAACTCATAATTCTTTCCTTTATACATTTTTAAAAACCATTCTCATATTTTGAGAAAACTGCATTCTTGACCAGGTCCAGTCTAAAACACAATGTGTCGTAGGGCTCAAAACCAAAATCACAAACACTAGCTGGTAACTGGTTAAAAAACCATTCTTATTTAATTTTAGGACATTTCATAAGTCCAATCCTAGCAAAACCACATTTCTTTCATTTTCACAAAACCACACACTTTTTTTATTCATTTCCATTTTTCTTTATTGATGTTACCTTGATCAAAGGTAACCAAGCACACAAGCAGTAGGTGAGGACACCATCTCCCCTACCTCCCTGCACTATCGCGGTGAAGTTTCCCGTGTGAGAGGACACCACCTCGACCCACTGGCCTCAATTTCTTTTCGAATATGAACGGGGATACATCTTTATCTGACGTCCCATCGGTGACCCGAAAAACTAGGTTCAATAACTCAGGCTCAGCTTACACCGTCACAAACATTGGTGATCACGGTCGTGTTTGACAATTGATGTTCAACAATTTGTCGACATCATCCACTCGTGGTCCCACACTGGCAACCACGGTCATATTTGACAATTGGTTTCTTTGGAGTGTTATTCTCCTACCACGTTGTTGACATCAACCCTCATGATTCCACAACACATTACTAGTGTTTTATTTTCAAAACTCTTAAACTTTTCTTTTTCCTTTTAAAACCATTTCCATTACATTCTTTTCGTTGTAGGAATCTTTCCCATGCAACACATGACCCGCTTCTAGGGTCCCAACACAAATCATGAAAAACCACACTTTAAAATCATAAATTGAAATTGAGTCTCATGCCCAAAAACCACACATTTAATCAATTTCTTTCATTTTTAGGCCTTCAAGCCCGAAACTATTTCCAAATACACTTATTTGAATTCCATATTCCTCCATGACATTTACATGAGGAAAACACTATTAACACATGCTCATTATCCCTTTAAAATCATTTATTTCCATCATTTATGCCTATTTATTCATATGGGCTAGGGGATAAAAACAGCAGACTGAATTAAAATTCGGTATACCAATGATCACTGATTTGGTATACCGAATTTTTTCGGTATACCAAAACCTCTTGTTTCGGTCGACCGAAGGTTTTCGGTCTACCAAAACTGGGCATCCCTGCACAAACTGACAAGGATTGGGTATGCCGAACCCAGTTCGGCATGCCGAATCACCCCTGTTCTGTACACGACCTCTGCCAACAAACCATTCGTTGACTGGAAGTAGGAGCCTCTGGTGGACCTTTCAAACATACATCATAAAATATGGATAAATCACGAGGTGTAGACCCCTGACTCTACTTCAAAACCCCTCAAACCATTCATGAATCCATTCATCATGCAAGCCATATGAAAATCATAAAGGCATGGAGCTCGTTTAAAACTATTGTAGCATGCATACTAAAACTTGCATAATTCCACAAAAATTCATCCTAATCTCATGATCTCTACACAAACACTTCATACATCTCATTCAATGCCTATCTATCATTTTTCCATGATTTATCACATTTTATACATAATTATCACACAATTTGCTCATTAAGCTAATAAAGTGGACGGAAGGGGGAGAAGGGGTCGCGTACCTCAAATAGCACTTCGGCAACCTCCCCACACTCGGGCGCAACCCCGGTGACCCACGACGGTGGCGCACATGGCTCAACTCTCCTCCTCTCCCTCTGGCTCGCGCACCGTTCCTCTTTTTCTTCTTTCTCTCTTGGCTTCCACCCACTACTGCCTCCTTCCCTTTTATCTCCTCCTCCTCCTACATGGCGCTGGCCACCCATCGTGTAGGAGGGGATGGGGAGACATGAGCTGTCGTCTGTGGTGTCATGGGTTCGAGGGAAGAAGAAGAAGGAGATGAAGATGGGGATAGCTCGTGAGGAAGAAGAGAGAAAAAGGAAAGGAAGAAAAGGGAAGGATGGGCACGTAAATCGAGGCAACTGTGCATCCTCAAATCGGACTCCACATAGGTCCCAAATCACAAACAGGTGCATAGAAAGTACACCAAATCCTCACAATCACATGAAACAATAGATTATCCAATAATAAACCTTTTATACAATATTACAATTAATTACATGGCTTACAATTAAAATGGATAATTAGGCCCAGGTGTCACAAGAGGTCACATTCCTTGGCCACATTATTTCAAGCGAGGGGATTAAAGTAGATCTAGCCAAAGTTGAAGCAGTCAGTAGTTGGGCCAGAACCAAAATAGTAACAGAGATCAGAAGCTTCTTGGGCTTGGCTAGCTATTACAGAAGGTTCACACAGGATTTCTCCAAGATGGTAGTGCCTTTGACCAGATTAACACAGAAAGAGGTTCCTTTCATCTACGACTAACAATGCGAAGAGAGCTTCAATGAATTGAAAACTTGGCTAGTCACATCTCCAGTTTTGACTCTACCCTTTGGGAGTAGAGGCTTTGTAGTATACTACGATGCTTATGGGATAGGATTGGGGTGTGTTCTGATGTAGCATGGGAGAGTTGTGGTGTATGCCTCATGCCAGTTGAAGAACTATGAGAGAAATTACCCCATTCATGATTTGGAGATGGCTGTAGTAGTGTTCGCACTAAAAATCTTGAGACATTACCTGTATGGTGAGCAGTTTGAGGTATTCACAGATCACTGAAGCTTAAAGTATATCTTTACTCTGAAGGATTTAAATTTGAGGTAGAGGAGATGGATCGAATACTTCAAGGACTATGACTTTAGCCTGTTTTATAACCTTGGGAAGGTTAATGTAGTCGTTGATGCCTTGAGTAGGCACACCCACATGATGGCTAGCCTGATGATCAAGGAATGGCATATGCTAGAAGTTTTGGTTGGGTGCAAACGTTTGTGACAGACTCAGGGACCTCCTAGAGCTTGGGTGGCAAATATGTTTGTTCGCCCAAGATTATTGGAGACTATTGTGGCTGCTCAACAACTAGACCCCTTTGTGTAGGAGGTTCAGATAAAACTAGAGGCAGGAGAGGCACCACACTTCTCTGTTGGTGTAGATGGAGGACTCAGATATGATCTGCACCCTTATGTGCCTCAGGTGAAGGAAGGAAACAGAGACTACTTAATGAAGCCCATTAGTCTAAATATACGGTTCATCCATGGAGCACCAAGATGTACAAAGATTTGAAAAGAAATTTTTTGTGGCCTATAATGAAAAGAGAGATAGTTGAGCATTTGATGAGTGTGCAACCTGCCAAATGGTCAAGATCAAACACCAGAAGCTTAGAGGAATGCTGCAACCTCTAGATATTCTGGTTTAAAAATGGGAGCATGTATCTATGGACTTTGTAATAGGATTGCCCAAGACAAAGAGGAAGAATGACACCATCTAGGTGATCACGGATCATCTCACAAAGTTAGCACATTTCTTACCCATGAGGGTGAATCTCCCATTAGCTCAATTGGCAAAGTTGTATATGACTGAAATAATCTGATTGCATGGGATTCCAGTGTCCATTGTGTCTGATAGGGACACCAGGTTTACATCTAGATTCAAGGGAGCATTGCAAGAGGCTTTTGTCACCATTCTGCATTTTAGCACAGCCTTCTATCCTAAGATAGACAGGCAGGCTAAGAGGACTATCTAAACATTAGAAGACATGTTGAGGGCCTGCACATTGGATTTTAGTGGGAGCTGGGAAGAGCATTTTCTGTTGATTGAATTCGCCTACAACAATAGCTATCACTCCAGAATAGGTGTGGCATTATATGAGTCATTGTCTGGTAGATCCTACAGGACACCTACCTATTGGGAGGAAGTAGGAGAGAGACAGCTCGTAGGGCCATAGATTGTGCAGTAGTATACAGAGAAAGTGGATCTGATCAGAAAGAGACTAGCAGTTACACAAAGCAAGTAGAAGAGTTATGTTGATCGGAGACATAAACCTTTGGAGTTCGAGGTTGGAGACTTTGTCTTCCTAAAGGTGTCACCAATGAAAGGTGTATTTAGATTTAGGAAGCAGGGAAAGTTGAGTCCTCACTACAATGGACCCTACAGGATAACCGGAAGGGTTGAGGAAGTCGCCTATCAATTGGACTTGCATCTAGAGTTCTTGGGCATGCATAGTGTGTTTCACGTCTTGATGTTAAGGAAATGTTTGGCCACTACATCCCAAGTGATTCTAGTTCAACCAGGTGAGCTACAGGAAGACTTGTCCATGGTGGAGGATGTTGTACAGATCCTTGATAGAAAGGAATAGGTCCTTAGGAACAAGGTGATACCTTTTGTGTTGGTTCAGTGGCAGCACCATGGTGTTGAGGAGGTAACTTGGGAGCAAGAGGCAAACATGTAGTCCCAGTACCCCCATTTGTTTGATTAGTGAATTTCGAGGACTAAATTCTTTTGAGGGAGTATGATGTAACATCTGTGTCATTTTTTCCCTTTAATGTAAAACCATGGAATTTGTTGTATTATTTGAATATGGTTTATTAATGGATAATCAGATGTTGCATTTCTTGTTGTGATCTCTCTTAGTGTGTTCATGTTCTTGGTTTCTCTAGCTGTGTGTCTTATTTGGCTCATGTGGGCCTGTATGTGCACCTTGGGACCTATGCTTGAGGGTGAGACCCACTCGAGACTTGATCTTGGCTTGCATTTGGGTTTTGGTCAAGGTTTCAACCCTTCACCCATGAGCCCTAGCGGGAGGCCTGCATGCTCCATCCTATTCGTGGCAGAGAGGCCGATAGTGATGGCCAACGAGATTCCGAGACGTTGTAGGTAGGGCGATGAGGATTTAAGGTGGCTTGACAAAAGGAGGAGGAAGGCTAGGACTGGAGGAAGTGAGGGGGAGCAACCAGAGGTGAACCAACTGAGGGAGAGTAGGGGAGCCTTGTGCCGGAAGAGAGGAGGCCGTGCTTGTCACCATCGGTAGAGCCACGTTGAAGGTATGCAGGCTCACCAAAGTAAGGTACACGTTCCCCCCTCTTCTTCATTTGTTGTTTAGGGCTCAAGGGTTCATATGATTAAATCATGATTAATGATGTAGAAATCATGCAAAAATAGGAGAAATGATGAAAATGAGATGAATAACATGTTCATGATGAGATCTTGCAATTTTATGTTGATTTCGTGGGATTTTGATGATGAATTCGGATGCATGCTATAGTAGCTTCATATGAGCTTTGTGTCCTTGTGATTTTCTATAGAACAACATGTGTAATGGTTTTGTGAATGGATTGAGGGGTTTTGAAGTAGACTTGGAGGTCTACACCCTGTGTTTTATTTGTGACTTATATGGTAGATTAGATGGGTCTGCCCCTCACTCCCATTCTGGGGAGAAGAAACGACATAGGCTGGGGGAGGTTTTCTGCAATCGCAAAAAATAGTATACTGAACTAGATTTGGTATGCCAAAATGCCCTAGTTGGGATGCCTTATGCCACTAATTCGGACGACCGAAGGTTTTCAATTGACCGAATCAAGAGATTTCGGATGACCAGCTAAGTTCGGTCGACCATTCTGGCAGAGGAACTGATATACTGACAGAGATTCGGGCAATCGAAAGGTTTCAGTCGACCAAATTAGGGATTTTTAGTCGACCAGGATCCTATTCGGTATGCCAAATCAAGACCAGATCCATATTGAGAAATATATTGTAGAATGTTGATAAAATGGGATAAATGCATGGTAAAAGTCTTAAATGCATAGAAATGGTTTATGAGATGTTTCATGTGAATATATTGTTTTAATGGTGTTTTCCATAAATTGTTAAATTTGGAATGTGTGGAATGAATGTGGACCCCATGGTATTATGAACCATGGAATGAATGAGAATGTGAATGAATGGTTTTGAAAACCATAAATGATAAATATATGTGAGATTTATAAAGGGTTTTTATGAATAAAAACTGGTTTTGTAAAGTGATTTGAAATGGAAACTGCATATGATTTTAAAAGAGATTTTTGAGATTTGTAGGAATCACATTTTGGCCAAGTCTTGCCAGCAGGGGTAGTGAGACCTCTAGAAATGTCAAAGACGTGTCCTTGGTCATGGTTGTTGAGTTACGGTCCAAGGTAGGAGTCTCGAGACTATTGTGGTACTGTAGGACCCAAGGTACAATAGACCTAGACTACCCTCATGTCGGTATTGGTCGGATCTGGGGTTAGAGTCCTTAGGTGCTCGGGCACCAAGATATCGTGAGGATGCACTCTATGCTTGTACCAGTGAGGGTATGCTTTTGAGGCTGCAGTCGGCGTAGTTGAACTCTTGTGTGAGGTGGTTCACTACAGCACTATAGTGTGGTCGAGAATGGAGCCTCGACAACTGCTTATGACCAGGTCAGTCGACTGTGACCAGGGTGATACGACCAATTTTTGAGATATGAATTGAGATTCTGATTTGAGTTAGTTTCCAGCCTTGATAATTGTGATTTGAAAATGAACTGTGTTTTGAGTTGGGATTTTTAAATGAGAAATTGCCTTCTTCTTATATAGATGATGTGCAAGTAAGTATGAGATTTTCATGGAAATGAAAAGAAAGTTTTGAAATGACATATCTTCTACTAGTTTTACCGAATTGTGTGTGTTGGCTTTTCGATGTTTGTAGGTTCTTGAGTTTTCCTAACCATGAAAAATTTTTGCCAGTTTTGTTGTTGTTTTTGGGGCAAGTACTTGGTTTCCTGTCACTCACGCGTGGTTTTTTTTATTTGCCTTGTCTTAGGTGCTTAGGAGGAGGTGCAGTCTTGTCTGATGCATTGCTTCAAAGCCACGTTAGCAGCACATAGGTCTGGGTGTTTGGCTTTATTTATTTAATTCTGTTAAATTAGATCTAATTATTTACTTTAGGTAGTGTCTATACTGTTGTGAGGTGGTGAAGATGCTGGAGAGCATGGCATGCCAGGAGGAGCATTGGGTGCGGCTAGCTTCGCCGAGATTTCTGAAGTCTAGAGCAGGGCACGATGTCGATACTTGAGTATGAAACTGAGTTCGCCCGGCTGGAACGCTTTGCTCCTGCCTATGAGTCTAAGGAGGAGCAGGTGTAGAGGTTTCTGGACGGCTTGAACCCTAGAGTACGGGTGAAGGTGATGGGCTGTAGGTGCCAGACTGTGGAGGACATGGTAGGGATGGCTTACCGCTTCGAGGCAGAGCATCAGAAGTTTTTAGAGAGTCATCCCAAAGGGAAGGGTAAGTCTTCTTTTACCTCTTGGTTCTCTTTCTCCGGTCCTCGAAGTGTCGATAGTTCGGGTAGCCCTGAAAAGAAGCAGAAGGCGAGCTCCCGTGCTTCCTCTACGGCTGGCAGAGTTTTGTTGGGGGTAGAAGAGCTGGCCTCAGTCAGACAGGATCTAGTGCTCTCGGTGGGAACCAGTGCTTCAATTGTGGTTAGGTGGGCCACATCACTGCATATTGTCCTCATCCTAGGCGAACCCCTTCTCCAGTGGTGTGCTATAATTGTGGGAAGGCGGGACACGATCAGAGATCTTGTCTGAAACCGCCTAAGAAGGCAGGTAGCGCACTACAGCAGCCGACTAGGGGACGGGTGTTCACCATTGCAGCTCCAGGCGCTGGGTCTTCGGCAGATGTTGTTGAGGGTAAGGATGAATAGCGGGTTCTGTAACTCTCTGAGATATGTTGTAATCTCTATTGTAATTTGGACGTCTGCCTGATTGAATGGATGTGTGGTATTGTTTTGTTTGGCCATCAGGTTCTTTTATTGTGGCTGGCCAGATGGCCAAAGTGTTGTTTGACTCAGGGAGTTCTTTCTCCTTTATCTCTGAGTCTTTCGCAACAGAGTTGGGAGAGGACCAGCTAGACTGGCCTTTCATCTCAGCGTGGTGACGCTACTAGGGGAGCACAGTTTGGCATGGAGGTATCTGCAGTCTATCGACTTGACGCTGAGTGGCAAAGAGTTTGACGCCAGCCTAATCGTGATGGACATGCAGGAGTACGATGTGATACTCGGCATGGATTGGTTGGTGCAGTAGTCTTCTTTGATCGACTGTGCTCGAAGGAGAGTTTATTTTGGGTCTCCTGAGGATGTGTCTTTCTTTGTGCAAGGTTGGTGTCAGGGTGAGCCTAAGCTTGTCATTTCAGCTATGAAGTCCTATAAGTCTTTGGTCAAGGGTTGCGTGGGGTATCTAGCTGCACCTCCACTTCTCCTGAGTTGGGTGTTCACAACATATCTGTGGTGTGTAAATATCCCGACATTTTCCCTGACAATTTGCCTGGTATGGCACCTGTAGACACCCCAATTTTGAGCTTATTTGGCAACAGGCTCTTTCGGTTGATTCTCTGGTCGCGACCACCAAAGCCCTAGTCCACGTAGGTCCCAGTCAGACCCACACTAGCCCACATGACCCAATAAAACACTAAAATCCATTAAAATTCACTGAAAAGCAAATAAAACACTTAATCCAACTAAAATCCTCCTAAAATCCAACAAAACCCTAACAAGAATCCTAATCAAACAAAATCCAATTAAATCCACTTAAAAATCTAACCATAATTCCTAATCCACTTAATCCAGCTAAAATCCACTTAAATCAACTTAAAATTCGATAAAACCCTAATTAAAATGAAAATCCATTGAAAACCTTAATTAATAAGAATTCAAAACCTTAATTGATCCAAAAAACCCCAATAAACACAAAAATCCCAATTAATAAACCCTAAATAAAATTCAAACCCTAATTCTAAATCAATTAAATAAAATCCTAAAATCCAAAATTAATAATCACATTTAACTCACAAAATTCTGATTAAAACTTGAAATTGAAATCCTAAAATCCCTGAAAATTCCCAAAATAATTAATTAAAATCAGCTAATTAAACCTTAATCACAAAATTAATTAAAATCATCAAAACATAAACAAAAAGTCTAAAATAAAATTC